>CM053793.1:439408074-439620574 GCA_028749045.1 Cupressus sempervirens | reverse complement strand
TTACATCTTCATTCCAAGTTTCATGAGGAAGAGAAGTAATATTTCTTACACATGCAATGCAATAGGTTAGATAGGAAGACATGTAGAAATCTTCTCTAGACACCTTAGCATGCTTGAGCTGACTTCTCAATGAACTGGCTATTAGTTCCACCCAATCTAACAACTGTTCTCCTTTCTAAATGATTTCCACATTATGGTACATCCAATATTCAAAGAGGAAAACATATAAAGAACCTTTAACCTGATGAAATAAGACCATGAGGTCATGAACATGAGGCTTCATATGATCCTTGGTGATTATTTTGGGTAGTCTTGAGCTATCTTTATAATTAGTCTCTATACATTTCCTAGCCAACATAATACAATATTTTTCTATACTTTCTTAATACTCAACTAGAGACTAGGTAGGGCTTAAAGTAGAAAAGGTATACTTAGGTAGACACAATACTAATGAGATAGTCTCCCTAGAGATGGACAACACTAGTTCCCCATCTTTTTTTAGAATATGTTTGGTTCTCACATCATAGTGATCAATACACAACTAAAGTAGCTTAAGACTCAAAAGGGTAAGGAGAAAGCCATAGTTTCAATCAAACCACTTGTTAGGATCTCTAAAAAACCATTAACTTCATTATCTTGCTCAAGAAAATTTCCTTGCAACTTCTCAACGTTGACACCTTCCAATTTAGTATTAGAAATCACGGGCCTTTTACACTCTAAAATGGAAATATTTCCAAATAAATGTAGAATAGAATTCATTCTAAATAAAGGGAATAAAATCCCAACACTATTTTTTTCTTTGAAACACATGCAAAAGAAAGAACAAGGGATTTCTCATATTCTCACCTATAATCTGCTATGAGAAAACTAGACCTCTTTTATTTTACCTTATTGTTGCTCCTGCTTTGATTTTCCTTTTTGCATGATAAAACAATCAAATGGGAAAATTATGCTTTAAAATAAAAAGAGATATGTTGGCAAATGTACTACCTTATTATGAGGTTTTCATGGCAATTTTATTGTGGCTTGATTTTAAGGCTTGAAACTATGATAAGACATCTTTATTAAATGATCATCCTTTGTGGATGTCCTTGCAATAATTACAAATTTTTGGCAAATAATCTAATTCCCAGATGAAAGATATCCCTTTTTAATCATGATGACAATCGATTTCATGTCTCAAAAAAAAATTCATCAAACAAGATCTTCAATCATTATTTTTGACATCTCAATTAATTTTTCAAGAACTACTTGTCCTTGGTTGATCATTAATACTTGTGTGTAAAAACCTTCAATAATTGAACTACTTTGAACCAAGGTTCAAAAAGGTTTGAAGAGGTTTAAACAAACATCTTCATTATGCTTAGCGGATCCCACCTGTAGAAAATGATTAGTATCAATATCCTTTGGTTCAACTACTTTGAACTACTTCAAACCAAGGTTCAAAGGGGTTCAAAGAGTTTCAAGAAATGACAACTGTGACAAACCTCATAGGATTAACCTCTAGATGCAAAGCTTGGTGACACTTATAAGATATGAGATTGAGAAGGGTTCATTCAATGTATTATTTTGGGCATCAAAGGGAACCAAAGAAAATTTAAAAATATGGCAACTCATAACTAATACTAACACCTATCAAACCTATATCCTTCTATCTGATGATTGTTGTCTTCATTGCTGTCATCAGATTTCAAATGATAGTATTCCATTAATAAATTTCAGCTTGAGTGAGGAAACTTTGATAGTTCTCTATATATCTAAAGGCTTTAATTTCATCTTTGTACATAAGAAACATTTCTTCATAAGTCCACTTCATAAATATGTTCTTTGGGATCTCCAAGAAAATAGATACTTATGATATTATGTTAAAATGTATGAGTTTAGGATGAAACTTAGTAAGGCATCTTCTAACCTTTTGAAATAACTCTTTGTTCTTTTTTTTCTAGAGAAGCCATAAAATTTTGCAAGTTAGAACAAACCATAATCTATTTTGCAAAAGATCAAAGTACTCAATGTAAATAGCAAGGATGTCACTCCAAGAAAATCATGGATTTTTATTCCACTCAATAGGAAGACCAAAAAAGATAGACCAAACTTTTTTAGCATAAATACATTAAACAAAAGGTGATAAAAAACTTCAAACTTAGTACATAGCTCACAATTTTGATAGAAGATGAAACATGAACAATAGAAAAATTATTAATGAGAAGAAGCCATAAAAAATGGACAATCTTTTTATCATAGGAGCCTTTCCAAAATTTAAAAATTAAAAAAAATTGCAGTTTGAGAAGGGACATTCAAACCCTCAACACTGAGTGATTGTGTGAGCACAGAGTGGTCATCCTTAAGTATTCCATAAATCTTCTTTGTAGAAGTATCTATAAGAAGAGTACTATTAGTCCAAGTAACAATCCTTCTAGAATCATCACTATTAATAATATTTCCCATTTTCTCTTTATTAATCACTAGGAATCAAGATAGTGAGGTGATGATCTAGTGAAAGAAAAGGAAGATGAGATAACTCTCATAGAGGAAGAGAATATGTATGTAGTGCAATAAAATGGCATGTTATTTTATCATGATCATGATAAAATAAAATAGTTGAAAGCTCTAATTGAAGAAGATAAATAAATGAAAGAGCAAGTTTGTTGATTGGTGGATGAACTCAAAATAGTAAATGAAGAATGTGACAGCCATGCAAAGCCAAGTAAAATGACCAAAAGGTGGAGGAGTATTCAAACACTCAAGGAGAGATTCCAAACTCAACCGGTCTAGGATTTTGAGGAATCTATACATTTGATAGAGGAGAGTGTTCAAAGGAAAAAAAACTTGAAGACCACAAAGAACAAAGGGACAAAAAAGAAAGGCATGTCATCAAATGAACCTAGGTGTCTTTACTTTGGTAAAATAGGACACAATTTAAGTGTGTGTTGACATAGACAATCCTCAAATGGTATAAATGATACAAATAGAGAACTATGTCATAGTTGTTACCAGCATGGACATAGTACACATGAATGAAAATATCTTGCAAGTAATGCTACTACTATGGAATGTATGGTTGTAATAAAAAGGATTATGGATTAGGTACTAGATCATATCATTCCTCTTATAAGATTAGGAGACAAGTTTTCTTTACCTGTGGAAATGATGGTCGCATTGCATCATAGTGAAAATGGTGGATAGGGTAACAATAGCATGAAAGACCATGGAATGACACAAGGAAACCATGCTACAAATGCCACAAGATAGATCATGTGGTCAAGAACTACTAGGTAAAGAAAAATCCTAGACAACACCATAATGAAAAAAAAGGAAAAGGCAAGGCCATTGATTTTGAGAAAGTAAAGGACTTCTCCAAGGTGTGAATCAATACAATATTGGAGAATATTGGAATAAAAATTAGAGGAGTAGTAATTTCACCTATAAGTGGCTAGTATTCCAATTCAATTTAAGCTAAAGAAATCTTAACGAGGGTTAGGCAAGAAAGACAATCCTTTCTTCAATCCTCTCATGAAAATCAAACCATTGGATGAACCATCAAATGAAATTATTTCACAAAGGTAGATGTAGGCAAGAGGTGAGGTTACTCTTTGGACCTCAACGTTACTTTTTTTGTCATATCTATAAATAGACATATCACCACAAAAAAATCACTTGTTACAATCTTAGATCCAATAGAGCTTTTTCTTGCAAAACCCTAACTATCAAAAGAGTGACTATTTATGTGAACTTAAGAAAGAAGCTGCTAGTTGCTTTGAAACCCTAGGATCTACTAAAAGAAACATTCAAAATATAGAACTAGAGTTGTAACTCATAATGACATAATAAAATGGTTTTCTTGAGGGAAAACTTGTCAATGGATAGGATCTTGAGTTGCCTTTCTATGAGCCAATCTTGTTTAGCACCAACAAGAAGGATTTGAAAGGATCCTTATGCTCACTCCCAAGTAGTGTACTATTGATAGAAGAAGTTGGTGACTATCTCAAGAGGAAGATAGTAGAGCTAGGAGATGCAAAAATTAAATAAATGTATGAGAAGTTATAAGTGAAAGATAAAGGGAAGGACTATCTCAAAGAACAAGAAGAGACAACCCTAGCTCATGCAATGGATATCCCAAATTTATTCATAGATGAATAGGAAAGATTCATTCTTAGTCAGTGCATGGTGAATACATTTGGATGTTTAAGCCATGCAAGATCCCAAAAGATGTGATTGAGAGGGTGATAGGGTTCAATAGAGCCATAAAGGAACTAAGCACTTGAAAACACACAATAGTGGAAGTAGCAAAATTGATTGGATGATATTGTGATGGAAATATATGCACACTAAAGGAAATTCCATATCAAAATTTTTAGTTTATAGCAAGGGTGATTTCACAAAGACTTTACCAATCTATTCCTTCAAACAGTGTGTTTTTTGGAGCAATGTATGGAGCATACTAGATAATAGAGAAGAAAATGAAGCTAGATCTTAGTGGCTTGTTACAAGGGAAGATGATAGAGATTCTTAGGAAGATTAAGACAAATAGTAGTGCCCACAATTCAAATTTGGTCCAATGTTGGTAAGCATATTTTTCTACTTCAGAGGAGAGTATTCTAGTTATAAGGAGTTGTAATGAAAGTCAAGGAATAATATCACAACTAAAATAACAAGCATGTTCAATAGGTCGAGAAATAGAGGCCTAGAGAAGCTTGATAAATACTTCAAGAAATTCCAACTGAGCATAAAAAGAAGAAGAGGAATACCATTCAATTTGATAAACAACTAAAAGAAACATTTTCTTCTAAGCCAACACATACAATTACATAGTACAAGAAGTCAAACCAAGAAATCACAAGAAGTCAAACCAAGAAATCAGATGGTTTTCTTGAAGGAAAACTTGTCAATGGATAGGATCTTGAGTTGCCTTTCTATGAGCCAATCTTGTTTAGCAGCAACAAGAAGGATTTGAAAGGATCCTTATGCTCACTCCCAAGTAGTGTAATATTGATAGAAGAAGTTGGTGACTATCTCAAGAGGAAGATAGTAGAGCTAGGAGATGCAAAAATTAAATAAATGTATGAGAAGTTATATGTGGAAGATAAAGGGAAGGACTATCTCAAAGAAAAAGAAGAGACAACCCTAGCTCGTGCAATGGATATCCCAAATTTATTCATAGATGAATAGGAAAGATTCATTCTTAGTTAGTGCATGGTGAATACATGTGGATGTTTAAGCCATGCAAGATCCCAAAAGATGTGATTGAGAGGGTGATAGGGTTCAATGGAGCCAAAAAGGAACTAAGCACTTGAAAACACACAATAGTGGAAGTAGCAAAATTGATTGGATGATATTGTGATGGCAAGATATGCACACTAAAGGAAATTCCATATCAAAAATTGTAGTTTATAGAAAGGGTGATTTCACAAAGAATTTACCAATCTATTCCTTCAAATAGTGTGTATGTTGGAGCAATTTATGGAGCATACTAGATAATAGAGAAGAAAATGAAGCTAGATCTTAGTGGCTTGTTACATGGGAAGATGATAGAGATTCTTAGGAAGATTAAGACAAATAGTAGTGCCCACAATTCAAATTTGGTGCAATGTTGGTAAGCATATTTTTCTACTTTAGAGGAGAGTATTCTAGTTATAAGGAGTTGTAATGAAAGTCAAGGAATAATATCACAACTAAAATAACAAGCTGTTCAATAGGTTGAGAAATAAAGGCCTAGAGAAGCTTGATAAATACTTCAAGAAATTCCAAGTGAGCATATAAAGAAGAAGAGGAATACCATTCAATCTGATAAACAACTAAAAAAACATTTTCTTCTAAGCCAACACATACAATTACATAGTATAAGAAGTCAAACCAAGAAATCACCAGTTGAATTAGTTTCCTTATGAGGTTTAAGAAGGCCCAACCAAAAGCCTCATCATGTAATTTCTATAGAAAACTATTGAAAAATATGAACAAATGTTTGGCATGATCGAGGAGGAGAAGAAAAAGATAATGGAGAAAAAAATAGGTGAAGAAAAAAGGAACAAGATGAGTTGTGTGACAGACTAAGAAAGAGAGTTCCCAAGGAAGTGGAGAAAGCCACAATCTAATATCAGAGATAGATCCTCACCTAAACCTAAGGTAGAGAAGGAAGAAGAGGAAACAAGTAAGAATAAATCAGCAGCATCCAAGCCTCTAATAGTAGAGATATATAAGAGGAATGCCATGATGAAAGGAAAGAGGAAACCTCCTACCCTACTGGAGGAAGAAGAAGAAGAAGAAGAAGAATTAGAGACAGAAAGCCCCAAATCCACAATTGAAGGTAATACACTTATGCTTCAAAATATTATTGATAATATTGAAATTAATAGAAATTATAATATAATTAGAGATATATTTTCAAATTTCATCAATTGTACAAGATGTAATACTAATCTTAAGATTGTTCAATAGAATGCCTGCAATGTTGGAGTTGCAGGTTCCAAAGGAACTATATGAGGTAGTTAAGGGAAAATGATCTAAAGCCATAGTAGAATGGAAGGATATGTTAGATGAAGCTCTTACATACTTAAGACCTTATCTAAGTAGAAAAGATATCATGGATCTTGTAGATTCATGTAGATGAAACACCAACCTACCATAAAATGTAGCAACATAGTAGTTTACTGCATAGGTCAAATAGAAGACACAAATGTATCAAGACCTAAACAAGGAACCCAAGGAGAGTGGAGAGATGGAACAAGTATCAATGGAACCATCTTCTAAAATAGAGAAACAAAATGAGGATACTTTGATAGTTGAAGATCAGCCCAATGTCATTAATGTGACCAATGGGGGAAAATAAATAGATGAAGGTGTAATTGGTTAAGATGAAGAAATAAAACAAGAAGCTAAGGAAGAAGCAACAAAGGTAAAGGAAATAGGTAATGAGATTAATGAAACTCAATTACCTACAATGGAAACTCACAATGATGCAAAATAAGGACAAGTAGAGGAGACAATCTATGCAAAGACAAGTAGCTTTGCAATCCACTCAACCATAGGAGACACCAATAATAGATCCATCCTCAACATTGTCCAAGGGATAGAGGAGAAAAAATAAGATGGAAAAGGTTAAAGAAAAGAGAACAAGAGATTTAGGGGAATTGAGAAGCAAAAAGAAGAGAAGATGGATAGAGAAATATCAAGAATACATAAAGTAAACAACATTGGAAGATAAAGGTGCACTTTATGAAAGTGATGCAACTAAAGATGCCAGGATGCAAGAACTTGAACATAAAGTCAAAGAAATGAGTAAGTTAATATGAGGGATGAAATCAAAGGTGCTAAAAAAGTACACATGAATCCCTGAGAGGTAAAAGAATATGAACCATAATTGCAAAAGGTATGAGAAAGCCACACTGGTAGATGCTCATTACATTTTAAAAGGGCTTTTAGAGGAGATATCTTATAATGAGTATGATCATCTCATCAAAAATATCAAACATGTCATAGGACATCTCCATGAAAAAGTAGGAAAGTCCTTAAAGCTAGTAGAACAAGAGGTTCCAACAAGACCTCTTGAAGAGGAAAAGAAACTTATTTTAGAGATGAAAGGGGAACTAACAACACTCAAAGATGAGATGTCTAAAGCTTTGCAAGAAATAACCATAGTAATTCAAAAACTAAGAACGTCACACACCTTAATAGGTGATTTTGAATAGAAAAATTAAAGGCTCAACAATAAAATGATGAAGTGACTTAGGCCTATGATCCACTCTCTGAATTAGTAGCAAAACACCTCATGAAAAATCTAGGATATCATGTATCTTGTACATCAGTTGTGAGAATAAGAAGAGAAAAGATCTATTTGAATGATGGAGCTTCAATTCTCTTTAACTCTAATTATTGGAATCATTAATGCACATAAAAATAAAGTGGATGCTCATATTTCTATGTCATTAGCAGAGACAGATGATGCAATCTAAGGAAATTGGAAGAAGTTAGGAGTGCAGTACTTGCACTAAATCATTTAAAAGATTCATGGGAGACTCTTTATAATTTAGCTTCAGAAAAATACAAAGATATTTTTGAGAAGTTGTAAGGAATATGGAAAATAGAGACCATTATCATAGGGGTATGAAATCAGAACAAGAACCTCACAAGTACACTAGACTTGTTCATTGTCATTGATGATAAAAAGGGGGCATTATAATTAAAGAAAAGCAAGGAGCATAGCAAATATTAAGAAATCACTCAAGAAAAAAGGAGAAGACCAACCCAAGAAAGTAAAGAAAAGGAAGTAATTTGATAGGGTGAGTGGACTTGCAAAAGTCTAAGACCATAAAAAGGTAGCATGAAGACATGTTTTCCTCAACCTACAAATCTTGTTAACCTATGAGACTTATATCTTTAAAAAATTCTATCAATACCAAAGGTGGAGATTGTTAGACTAAGTCACATCAACCAAGCAAAGTGATGAGAAAAGAGCTCAAGCATTAAGTTAGTAGGAAGTGTTGTCATTTATTGTAAATTGGTTAACAAGATCTAATAAAGTGTTACAATTGCAACCACTAGTAGACTAGAATATTGGTCAAGGTAGAAGAGTGAAGGAAGGAATGAAAGAAGAATGGTCATAGCTTAGTCACCATTGATATGACAAGTCAAAAGAAGGTTTGGATGAGACAATACAAGTAGCAAAGAAAAGTGAGAAAATGGAACTAATGTTCACAAGGCTCCATGTATATTTTTAGACCTTCAAATAGACAAGATGATCTACAAGCATAGGCATCTATGGATAGGTAGTCATAGGTGTCTTGTGACTCTGCTCAATGTTCATTTAAAATTTAAAATTATAGTTTGAGTGGGATAACTTCTAGGTTTTCCATCTGCAAGTAGTGAACATGATTTCAAGATCACTTGCAACTTTATGTAGTTGTTGTTGGCTGGAAAGGAGAGTAGAAGACTATTATCAAGTGAAGGAGCCAAGAATATCATTGTTGTTGCAAATGTGTGAACCATATATTTATATAGATGTAAAAGGATAGTTATGAATAGTATATGAGAGAAAATAGGTGTGTATTACATGATAAGGAGAGAGATAGTAAGAAGAGGAAGCTCATCAAGCTAGAATAGCAAGAGAAGATCAAAGTATCTTCAAGATGCCATAGAAGAGTATCTATCAAGCAAGGTTTGGTTGTTATTTAGATCTAACACTTTAGTTTTTTTTCTACCCATAGAATCTATTGTAAACCTTTAATATGGAATACATATAATAAGTCTTCAAAATCCTATAACAAGGTATCTCATAGAAAGATATCTAAATACTTTAACAAGGTAGCCTTAATAGGTTGATTATAATCCTAACAGGTTACTAGCATTCCTAATAATATGAAATTTTAGAAGGAACACATATAAGCCTTTAACAAGGTATTCTTTTTCTTGCAAGGAAAGGATAGTGGGTATATTACTCCCACTATGGTTTTCATCCTCACACCGAGGGTTTCCATGTAAAAATGTTTTTCATTAATGTATTCTTCTATGCGGAATATTGTATGGTTTTATTTCATAGCATTTATATTTTCCTTAATAGTTAAAGAGGTAGTAATAAAGTGTGTGATAAATATTGTTGCATTAACTAGTAGATTTTGTAAAAGTGAGTGTACTAATTCATCCCCCTACCCCTATTACTAGTTGGGACCAACATCAAGGCCATGGATGGAGAAATGGGTTCCATTGAAAGAAATCATACATGGGACCTTGTAGATCTACCTAAAGGTAAATATTACATTAAGAGTTAACTGGGTTTTAAAAACCAAATTTAATGCACAAAGTTAAGTTGAAAGATATAAGGTTAGATTAGTAGCAAAAGGTTTTTTACAACAATATGGTGTAGATTATAATGAAACAATTTCTCTACTTTCTTGACTTGACATAATAAGAATGATTTTATCTATAGCTGGAAAAAATGGTTGGAAATTTTTTCAAATGGATGTAAATCAGCATTTTTGAATGGTTTTCTTGAGGAAAAAGTTTATATTCAAAAACCACCTAGGAAATGAATCTAAAGTGTGTAGATTAAAAAAAAGCTTTATATAGTTTGAAACAAGCTCCTAGGGCTTGGTTATAGAAGAATTGATTCATACATGACAAGAAATAGGTCTAGGATAAATCTTAATGAGCCCATCCTATATACAAAGATCAATAAAGAAGGTCATATTTTAATTGTATGCTTATATGCTGATGATTTGATTTTTACTCAAAATTTGATTATAGACATGTTTAAGAAATCAATGATGGAAGAATTTGAAATGACTTATTTGGGTTTGATGAGATATTTCCTGGGTATTAAATTTGTTCAATCTAATAAAGGTATTTTTCTTTGTCAAATAAATTATGCCAAGGATGTGTTAAGAAGATTCAATATGATGAATTGTAATTCAGCACAACCTCCAGTTTTAACAAGAATAAAACTTAACAAAACTGATTTTGGGTCATATGCTAATTCAAATTGATTCAAGAAACTTGTTGAAATTTTGATGTATCTCACTACTACAAGGCCTAATATTTTGTATGGTGTTAGCTTGATCTCAAGATTCATGGAGTCGCCAAAAGACTCACATTGGAAAGTTGGAAAAAGGATACTCATATATATTGCACGAACATAAGAATATGGAATTTTATATTCTAAAACTAATGATTTTTCTTTGATTGGTTATATTCACAATAATTTTGTGGGTAATTGATGATAGAAGGATCGCATTTTGATTTATCTTTCATTGTGATACAGGTGCAATTTCATGGGTATCAAAGAAGAAACCAATAGTAATAATTTTATCAATTAAAGTAGAAAATGTACTAGTCATAATAGCAGCATAGCAAGCCATTTAGATGAGGAGGATATTAAAGTATCTACTAGAACCACAAGAGGAGCCAACACAATCTTTTGTGACAATAAATCAAAAATCTCACTCTCAAAGACTCATATTTTTCATCAAAGGGGCAAGAACATTTATGTGAGATTCCATTTCATTAGAGATTTGGTTGGAAATGAATAAATTCATCTTGATTATTGCAGATGTGAAGAAAAATTCATTAATATTTTCACCAAAGCTTTGCCTACAAAAAAAAATTAATATCTAGGAGAAAATTTGGGAGTAATTGGCTTGGGAGAAATTAAGGAGGAATGATAGAAAATAAAATTTCTTTTATGTGGCTCTTCCAATCACCAAAAAAAAGAAGAATTTTCATGATAATATGTGCCATTAAATAATTTAGATAATTTTATGTTTTCATGAAATAAGGAGAATTAAGTCTCCAAGTTTGTCTCTTTTATGACATTACGAATATCTTGTTTATCTTAGTTAGTAAATATCTCCACTAGATAAAGTTCTCATAAACTAGTGATTTTCTTAGTTTAGATAAATTGCATGATATTTGACAATTGTTCATGCATAGCCAAATAATATTTTCATCATTGATGGTGAGGATCTAGTTTATCTTAATTAGCAAATATCTCCACCAAATAAAGTTTTCATAAACTGGCAGTTTTCCTAGTTTAGATTGTTTGCATGGTATTTGAGTGTTGTTCACGGTTAGTCAACTAATATAATGCTTCATCATTGTTGGTAAGGTTTCTTATAAACAAATATAATTTAATTCATTTTTTGTGAGCTAATCAATAAAATTCAGATTTTTTTGTTGTACATATTTTTTTGTAGAAGAACAATGAGAAATATTATTTTCCTATTGCAGTTAGTTTAATTTTTATTGTTATTTTGAATGTTCTCTTTGCTAACTAGAAAAACATAGTATTTTGGTGATATTTCCACCAATGCAAGCTTTGAGCTTTGACTCTATTTGCTTTGGACTCGTATGTTTTCAAGATTAGAGTTGTCATGTTTTTTTTGGAATTTTTTTTTTTTGACATGTAAATTAATGTGGGTTTGATATACACCTTTATTTTTAAACATCATGAAAAAAATCAGTCAACTTTGACTATCTAATAATTTTATCATAGAAATCAAGCCCTAATGTGTGATGTTTAAGTCTTCCAAATACATTAAAGACTACATTATATTTTTCTAAAGATTGATTTAAAATTTTAAAAGATTTAATATTGAGTTGTGTGTTAGGTGGAAAGAACTTGTGAGATAGCAACCTTTACTTATTTTTTAATTGGGAGATTAGATTATAATCACTACTCATATCTAGTTTGAGTCTTCAAACTTTAAAAGCTTCTTAAATATTATAGCCATTCTCAAAGGTTCTATGAAAATTTATATATTATTCTAGAACTTAAATATACGTAGGCGAGTATTTATCAATTAATATAAAAAACCAAGTTATTTGAGTATTCCTTTATCTACAAAAAAAATTCCTTTCTAGAGTGATTAAATTAGGGGTTGGTTCTCATCATTTGTAGTGTCTCTATTGTTAGTAGCAAGTAAGGACAATGATATTATTCAAACTAGGAAGGTGACTAATATTCAACCCACATCATAGTTGTGTGGAAGGTACTCCATTATTTGGTGAAAATGAATGTTGTACATTATTCAAGAGTTCATTAACTTATTGCTCTCAAAATAAAACTTGAAATTATAGAATTCATGCTTGGCATGCAATAAACATAACAGATGTTAGAATTACTTGCAATTAGAAAAAAAATCCAAACTATTGTAGCTCTTTAAGAGGCATGAACTTGGTTTAACATTTCATCAAATTTGTGTTAGAAGTTAAATTTGGGAAAAGTATATTTTTCCTTTTTGTGGATGCTTAAATATTTTTTCTAAAACAAAGGAGTGAATCAGTTGAATTTTTTCAAGAGAATTATATCAATGCAAGTAGAAAAACTTTCACAACATATTTTTGATAAAACTTATGAATGGGGAAGACTTAAAATAGGGAAGATCGGGATTTTTTTATTTTAAAAAAATTTAAAAAAATGGAAAATCTTAAAAGAAATCTGTTTTTCAAAAGAATTCAATAATATATTAAATAGTGATCAATTTCAAAACTTGAAATAAGAATAGGAAATAGGATGTTCATTGTATGTGATTGCCTTACTATTGGAGCATATAAAATCCCTAGATGGTGTTTTTTAAGTTGGAAGAATTAGATTAATATTTATCCAAAGTGGGCCAATCTAATTGAAGGCTACTAAATTGGGTTTGCAAACCTTGGTGGTTTATTTAGCCCAACACAAGTTAATGGAGTATCCATGTGAATGTGTGAGGCTGATGATTATTTCTTATCTCGAGAAAATCATTGTATTTTAATTAAATAAAAATAGGTTTTGAAAGGATTCAAAACCTTTTACAAAGTACAAATTAGCTAAGCATTTAAAACCCATGAGAAATTGTGCCTCAACATCAAAAAACTAGAAAAGATAGAGCAAAAAACCTTAATACATCAAACAGGAATAATGTAGCAAAAAGACAACAAAAAGACTACAAAAAGTCAGCCAAAAGTTCTCCAGTAAGCTAGTAGCCTAATCAGCTGGGATGTTCATGTTCATAACAGAGGTCCTCAACTTTTCAATCTCTTTGTCATTCATAACCTCTCTCTTTATTGTATTTTCCCTTGTGTGTTTGTTGGCGCCTTGATCATATTTAATATCCTTTGTACCCTAGTTTCTCCCCTGCAACAACTTATCTAGCTAATTTGTGATATTTTCCATGAGAGCTTTAAATAAAAGCTTTGATCTGCAAATTTCTTTAGCCCATTCTCAGCACTATCAACTCTATTCTCCATAATATCCATCTTCTTCTACATGTCCTTCACATTTTCTCCATAGCTCTATTTTTGGCTTCAAGAGGTGGGATTCTCTTCATCAAGTTCTTAACTTCTTTAGCATTCCCAATCACATCCAAGAGCCTATCCAAATGTTGGCCTAAAGTCATCTCACCTCTATTAGTCTTTCTAAGATGTTCAAACTCCCTTCTAATATCCTACATCTAGTCCTTCATCATGCTAATGTCCCTTCTCATCTCATCAAGGTTGCCAAAGACATCCTTCATATACTCTTGATCCTCTTGGGAACTGCTCTAGTTTAGATTTTCCTCATCATTGTCCAAATTATCTTTCCCAACATTAGCATCCTTAATGACTTTGTCTCAATCTTCCCTTGAATCAAAATCTTCTTTCCTATTAGGTTCTTCTTATTTTTTTGGATCATACAATCATCATCTGAGGGGATATTCATATGTTTCTCATTCTTCTTTGAACTATTTCTAGTTTTTCTATTGCTAGATTTTCCCTTAGTCTTCTTCCCTTTTTCCTCTTTAGAATCCTCATCTATCCTAATCTCCATCTCATAATCCACCTCATTTATTTTCCTTTTCTTAGATGATGAGTTCTTAGGGGAAATATTTTTTCTCTTTTTTCCATTGGCTTAGCTTCTTCATCCTTGGTTTCTTATTCATAGGCTTCATCTAAGTCACTTCCCTTAGTATCACATTCCATAGTCTTTTTACTTCAGTGAGGTTTGTCATCTTTTTTGGATTTAATAAAATTCATAATCACCACCACCAAACCCTCATGACAAGCATGATCTCCTTCAATGTCATTCTAGAGGGCTAAGATGGTAGTATCTAGAGACTATCAAAGATAGAAAGGGAAGTTTATTCTAACCCTATGACTAAAGTGATTAATCAGCATGAATTTATGGCCATAAATCTTAGTACAATGGTCATCTAGGGTTAAATATTCAATAACAACAAACATAATAAACCTCCATGGTCTAGAAATGGAATGAGGGCTTAAATAAGAGTTGCTAATTTTGACCAACCTATTTCTCTCCTTGGTCCACTCCACAAACTCATCCATAGCTTTATTAGACACATTCATGTCTTTGTAGAAGTTAATCCCTTCCATTTCTACACTAATGGCTTTAGAAATGATATCCTGCTTTACTTCCATTCTTTGATTACCCACCAAAATGCTGCATTCTTCCAAGTTTTGATGAACTTCCTAGTAATAGATAGGCTGCTTCCCTTAAGATTCTCCATGAATCCCATAAACTTGTCCTAATCTAAAATGTCCCATATTTTTGGCTTTTTCTTCCATTCCTTGTAACTTCTTGGCTCACACATCTTTCTCCTGCCGCTCATATTCCTCAATTTGTAGAAATTACTATCCTTACTAGTGGGCTTGAGCAAATTGGAATTCTCTATTTCAGACTCACAATGGGATTTTCCCTTTTGCAAGAATATCCACAATCTAAAAGGTAATAAGTGAGCAGTCTCATCAAATATAATCATAATCTGCAATCCCCCACTCCAACACATCTCATAATTACTCCTAATTGTCATTTCCATCATTATTAAAACACTTTTGTCTACTTCCAATTTTTTCCTACTCTATAAAAGATAGCCCATCAATTGGGATGTTGTTACCATTATTCCAAGTCATCTTCATGTGACTTTAACAAGCCACATTTGTTTCCTAGTCAGCCACTTTGTTGGTTTCTTTATAATCATGGGTAATAACACATTCCACAAAAGAATTGATCAAATTTATAGCTTTTCATATAATGTTATGAATGGTCCATGAGGGGTTATTAACTTTATTGAGAAAATTAATGATATTTTGAGAATCCCCTTCAAGCTAAATTTTCTCCATATTCATACTTTTAGCATATAATAACCCATAAAGAGCCACATTAGCTCTCGCTATGTGATTGGTATGCTTTCTAATAGGGATTTCCATAGCACCAATACTACCTCATTTTTATTTTTTATAACAACACCACACCCCAAAATCCATGGATTGCCTTTTGAAGCCCAATCAAAATTAATCATATACCATCCCTTTGGTGGGCAACCTCATCTAGGAAAGCTTCTAAGACTTCATTCACTTTGAGAGTAATTGATCCCTTCCACTATCTAATTCTTAATTACTTTAGCTTCCGACTCATCATGAGGCTCAAGGCCTTTCCCACTTAGCCTGACATTCTCTATCACCATACTCTTAATCTTATGAAAAATCTAATTAGAGTTTGATTCCTTGCCCCTAAAAACCCTATTATTCCTTTCCTTCCAAATACCCCAACATAAATAAGGTAGAATATAGCTCCATAAGTTATTAAAAAAGGAATTCTAAGGGGGTGACTTCCAAGATAAAAATAAAACCTAGATACTAAAAGGGAGAACCTACTCCATCTCCATAAGTCTAAAGATCCTTTCCATAAGCTTTTAGTGTAGGAGCAATCAATTGTCAAGTGATTAATCAATTCTTCCTCTTCCTTGCAAAGATAACATCTGCTACCAAGACACAAACTTCTCTTCTTTAAATTATCAGTAGTAAGGATTTTATCTTGCAATAAGATCCAAAAAAGATGTTAACTTTAGGTCTTAGACATTTAAACTAGGCCTTAGCCCAGCAAGGTTCATGACAATCTAAAAAGGTATAACTATATAGAGAAGAGATGGAAAACATTCCATGAGGATCAAACTTCCATATTAGAGAATCCTCCTCATTAACCTTAAAGACAACATTCAACATTTTATTAAGGTTATTTAGAGCATCGGTCAAGTTTTTTAATTAGTGACTCACACTTAGTCAAATGGTTAGCAAATACTAAGCTTATCTTATAGTTTATAGTGTTAATTGAGTAATTCAGGTTCTACTAAGTTCTACAATTGCTACCAAGTTCCAAAAGTAGTGTTTAGTTCACACCAAGTAGTATATATAAGTCAATGAGTATTAGTGCAAACTGAGCTTCAAAGTATTTACCAAGTTGCATAGTGTAGACCGTGGTCTCTAGAATTTTTTGAGTTCACAAAATCACTGATGTGAATCAAGTGTTGACTTAGCTAAGAAGTATCAACCAAGTGGTTTAGTTTATATTGAGCTTATAGTGATAGTGTTGACAAATTCTTGCCACATCAACCAAGTGATTCAATTTATATGTCAAGTTTCATAGTGTTCATCGAGTCACAAATGCTAACTAAGTTTAGAATACTTGGAAGTGATTAGTATGAACCAAGCTTCTACATCTACTAAGAGCATGGCAATGCTGAGTGTTGACAATCGTTGCCAAGTATCAGAACCTCATTGAGTTTGTCTTCAAAACTTGAGTACTAGTAGTTGAGTTCACTTTATGTATTTTGGTAAAACTTGTGTTGTAACCAACTTTGATGAATTATAAATTGGATTGCTATATATGTAATGTAATTTATCACATCCAAATGAGAGGAGATATAGAAGAAATATAAAAGAACATATAGTGTGAATTAAGAAGGCTACAAGCAATATAAGGAGTAGCAAATATTTATATATCATAGCAAGGTCATCATTACACCACAAATGAATCTCAGCCAAAAAATCAGAGTTACAGATTAGAGATTAGCCACTAGTTCATCCTAATAGATGTATTAGTTAAATCCTTTCATAAGGTAGACTTAATAGTCTTTTGAAAATCTATCTATCAAGTGTTAAACCCTTGGTCTCCAAATGTTGATACTCAGGTTCCAACACACCATTCACACATAATTTTTCTAGAATATCATCAATCTCTAGGGTTCAAAAATATTGTATCAAATAGTGAAAATGTGAATGAATATCATTAACAAGTAATACCTTTGGTGGAATCTACAACTAAACTCTGGTTGGATCAAGTGCTTCTGCAATTTTTGGACTCAACTATTTGGAGACCAAATAGGATGCTCCAATCATATTTTCAAATAAAATGCATAAGATTTATCCTTAGCCTATATACAATAGGAAGCTATGGTTGGAGCATCCTATTTAGATAGCAAAGAAAATAATTCATTGAATCACAGGGCTCCCAATGTTGAATAAGGCAAAGACTACCAAAACCCTAAGTCAAGTAGAATTGGAAGAGGCATGAAGATGAGTAGTGTGACTAACATGTAGTTGTAATTTGGAATTGATATGATAGCTCATTAGATCTATAGCTCTAGTTGTCTCAACAACATGTCATGTGAGGCAGTTGATCTAGCTCTCAAGGTGGTGAAGAACAACATGTCCTTCAACTTTGCTGAGCTAATGCTAAATCAATTCAAAAAAAACATGGAGAGCATCAAGACTTCAAAGAATAACTTGTGTAAGTTTGGTTTAGTCTTGACTTGTTATTCTTCTTTGTGAAAAATTATTTTCCTTCAAAAGGTTTAATCATATGGAGAAAAGATGTACCAGTACTATATCAGATTAATGAATATATAGCAAAGATGGGTGAGAACTTTGTTAGTATCATGGAAAATTACTTTGATTCATTCAAGGAAAATATGAATAGTAGATTCAAAATCCCTAAGAAACTTGTAGAATATTACAAGGATTATGTTTTTTCATGGTAGACTGTGACGAAGTGTACAATTAAGTAGCCAAACCAAGAGTGGTGTGGGTTAGGCCTCTAAGCTATGAGGTTAATATTGATGACACTAAAGATATCATTGAGGTACTATTGAATGAACCTATGTATCTCAAGGCCACATATTTTGGTACTTTTGATGAAGCCAAAGCTATATTAGAACTTGAAATTAAGCTTCCTCAACCAATAAAAAAAGGAAAGAAGAGGATATAAAAACTAAGGCAAGGAATTTCTACTCTCCTTTTGACAAAAGGAAAATAAGATGATGTGGAAGAAGATGATGCAGAAGATAAGGTAGAAGAAACAAAATCTAAAGAAGAAGAGCCAATAAGGAAAAAGGGTAAGGTTATCATAACCAAACCTACCAAGTCATCTACTACATTATTCACAAGAAAAGCATCCACCTACATTTCAAGAAAAATTAAAAGATGTTAATGCAAGAGCTAGCATTGCAAACTTCAAATCTCTTAGATATGAAACCAGCAATGCAAATAAGAAGGAGCAAGTTAAAGACATGATAATGTCCAAACTAGGTAAATGGAAATACTCACATGATCAACTTGCACAATAAATTCCCAATGAACTTATGGAAATAATCAAGCCTAGATGGGAAAATGCTAAGAAAATTGCAAAAGATATATTTGAACAGAATCAAAGGTGGCTCATGCCGAGTTTTAGTGATAAAGAGGTAAAAGAAGACATGAAGAAAAATGAGGAAAAACTCACTTTGAGATTCAACATCAACATGATATTGGTTAATGATATTGAACATGTGGAGAAAATAGCTACAACTACATGGAATAATATCTCCAAACTTCATCAATAGAGTGATTTTGTTGTTTATGTTAGTGATATGGATGATGAAGATTACAAAGAAGAAAATAAAAATAATAATGAAGAAGATATAGAAATAAATGATGTAAATCTGGATGATGAGGAACAAGAATAGGAAGCTACTGAGGAGAATCTCCTTAAGATTTAGAGTATTGAGGAAACTAACATAGAGAAGATTGCAGCAACACTTATGGCCTCATTTCCTCACTCTTCAAGAAAAGATTTAATGTCGTCAAGCTTAGAGAAAGCTTCTATCAAGTTGGTTGAGGCAACCACTACAACACCATGTACCCAACCAATCTCTACACCTATTCAACTGAGTATTATTGAGATGTTATTTTATACGATGCTTAATGGCAAGAATCCTTTTGAACTCCTCTCTTGTAAAGCTAATACAAGGATCAACTCCAAGGTTTTGAGTGCTCTTGTGACCTACTAAAATCTACTCAATTAAAGATAAATGTGAATGTTCATGAGGAGGCCGTTGCTAGTTTTGATAACTTTGGATGAAGTGTAGAATCTATTTACTACTTCAAAAGAATAACCACACAAAATGGAGTATATTTTTGTATTTTCTATTTAAAAAATGAATGCAATCTAATAATGCAAATATATGAATTCCTAATTTAACCAAGGGGTTAGTAAGGAAAATAAGAAAGATAAGGCGATAAGAAGTTTAAGCAAACAAAATGAAAGTAAATCCTAATGGACATAAGCTACGCAAACAAAACATATGCGAGAAAAGCTTTCAAAAAGATTAGTGGGTAACCAATGAAAATAGGAGTAGTGTTTCTTTAATTCCACTAATGCAATCATCAATGGGAATTTAGTAACCTTAAGATTTTTCACTTTTCATCAAATTGCAAGGCCACAGAAAGTGCACTCATGCAAGACAAAAAGCTATGCAGGAACAATATGATGATCTTTTCTCAAACTAAGTACATCAGTAGGATTTGTAAACATATAGAAAACACTAGAATTAAAAGATCACGCAACCAAAAATAATGCAATAAAATTTTGATTCAATTAAATTCAATGATCATACATCCATAAAATATAACACACTTAGGCAAGATTCACTACACTCCAAATGTAAGCACCAAAAGCATATGTTATTGCCAAATAACGATGTCCCCAATTACATATTACAATCCCATATTTATAAGAAATCATCTCCTCAATTTGTGTTAAGAGTGAGAGATATCTTTTATGCAATCATATGCTTCTAAATTAATAAAATAAAACTAATTATGTACAAACTAACTCTCTAACTGGTTCTTAACAGAACTCCATCCATTTTATATCATTAATTGGATGCATGAGGCTTTACATGTCTTAAAATAAAGAAAAAATGATAAAATAAGAAGAAGAGAACCTTCAATTGATGTAGAAGTGTCTATAAGTGCCAAAAATAGATGCTCCATCTTTACTAGGCATCTGTCAAAGTTAGACTGCTATTAGAATGCATTTTTGATGTATGGAAAGCTCTAGTTTTGGAACTTTGGTACACCTCTAAAATCTTCCAAAACACTTTTCAAAAAGTGCACCGGCACACCTAACACACCTAGCATAGTAGTGTAGCAGCACATGTCAGAGCAAAAAATACTAAATTTCACCAAGTATCAAAATTGAAATTTTGGCTTCTAGGTTTTGTTCGCCTTTATAACATAACGATGTCTAGATATTTTCCCTTGAATTTCTCAATTATCTTAGTGATTTTAACCACATCTAGTAAATCTAAGGCATTATATTTATCCTTTACTTTCTACCTCTAAATATCCACTTCTATACAAGTTTCTACAAAATCCTTGAGTTTTATATCAAGCTCTAACAAAGCTTATTCCATTCTAAATGCCTACTAGATATCCTCATCATTAGAAACTTCATCAAATTTTTTATGAAGTCTCTAAACTACTACCTCTACTGGCATTAGCTTTTCCCATGTATCATACTCAAAAATGTCTAGACATGCATCACTATAATGTTTTTTAGCTTCCAAAATTCGCTCTTGGGCTTGATCCTTGAGCCTATGAATCTCCACGTGTAATGTTTCCATTACTTTATTACTATCTACAATCTTCTCTATCCAATCATCTATTAAATCTAGTTCCTCCGCTTTATATACATCCATAAGCATCTGATACCTCTGGCCTTTGATTTCTTGTAATGCCTATATATCTTCCCCCAAGTATGCATTTCATCCTTTAAACCAAAATCTTGATTCAAAATTGCTACCAACTTATCTACATTCTCCTACATAACATTTAACAATTTAAGATTTCCTTGGATAATCAATATGCCCTTTTCCTCCAAACTTTCTCGCTATTGTTGACAAGAATTCACAAATGGGTCCAACTGTACTACTCCCCTATCTCTTCTCTAAATTACCCTATTTAAAGTTTCCTCAAGATTAGTGGGATCCAAGGGGCCAACAACTTTTCTCAAACATCCCTTTAGGATTCATTTTTCCATCAAAGTGTTATCAATTCTACCCCATCCTGCTCTAAGCTCCTGAACACCTCCTTCATCCCTATTGCAATCATTAGCTTTTTAGTTTCCAAGGTTGGCTTCCCAAGCATAACTTCTTGGATCTAATAATCCCTTGGAGTCAATTCTTCAACATTTGATTCTTAGTGAGGGATAGCTACATGAGAAAACAAATCCTGGCTCTAATATCTCATGATGAAGGCTAATGCCCTTACATCCTTTGGAGGTGAATCAGGCCTCCTTAGAACTTCTATAAATTCCATTCTATCCTCCTCCTTGGTAGTGAATTTTTGTTTCTTATTTCTTATCATTTCTTTCATCAGCCACCTTGGAATACATTCTAATGGAGATTTTTTCTTTGAAGAAGAAGGGTTATGTTTTGCAACGCTCTTCCTTCTATCACTCCTTTCTAGAGTCATTTTCTTTTGTGAGGGGTTTGCACCAAGAGTCTCTATATCTATGGAATCAATAGTTCTCACCTCAGTGTCTTGGTAAGTTTGTTCTAGTTGTTCACTTACTTTTCCTCCTTTTGACACTTCCTCAGTGAATACTTGTTGTGGCTCTTCTCTCTAATTATTTGGACCTATTTAGCTTCTATACTAAAGGAAGAGGGGTAGTTGATCCCTTGTCTATATAAAATGTGACCTATAGTTGGGATGCCAAAACTACCTCTAGTCCTTGTGATTCGAGGGGCATCTAACTTCAATCCTCCTATTAAGGTTGATTGGTTGGTTTTTCTCTAATCTTATCCCCAACCAACTTAGTACCCATAGGCATAAAGTCAAAATTTGACATCTAAAAGACATCAGTTCCTATCACATCTTTCTCATCTATCCACTATTTTATTTCATCTTTTGATGTAGTGGGTTGCATGGGTTCATCAGGGATAGATGGTGGTGTGAACAACAAACTTCTCCTATGTTCCTCCTCTATGGCTCTAGCCAATCGAGTTCTCTGACTCAAAGGTACATTATCCTCTTTATCTTCATCATCCTGTTCTTTTATTTCTTTTGGAATAGGTTTGGGGATTGATGGGGAATGGATTACTTTCTTGATCACCTTTTGTCTCCTCTTCACTGGAGTCTCAATTTTCCTTCTTTTAGGTGTTGAAGGGGAGGATTTCTCTATCTTTTTAGGTGGGGAAACCTTTTGTACCTCAATTTTTGTTTCCTCTTGCCTTGGTGCAACTGGTAGTACTTGGAGATCACCTTGAACTTGTGTAGCTTCTACATTTTTTTGCCCTTGTACATTTTCCCCTTCCTTCTATGGAGCTGCCTAAATCTTGCCTTCTTTTGGTTCAGCTTGTTGAGGATAATTCCTCTTCCTCTTTCCCTTACCTTTAACCTTTTCATCTTGATAATAACCAACTAGCCTATCAAGTTGGTACACCATTTCTGGTCCTATTGGTGACTGGGTTGTAAACATAGGTATGGTAACCTTTTTCCCTCTACCTTTAGCTAGATGGGATTGTGCATGGATTATCATTTCTCAAGAATTGGGTCAAGTTTGAATAGTTTCTTAATATAACCCTACATCAATTTGATGACATGTCCTACTCTATGATTGATGTCCAAGTTATCTTCCTTGTCAACCTTGGTATTCATTATAGGTCACTCAATAATTTTATCTTTGTTAAATAATGGATCAAGCAACTCCTCTATGTCTTGTTGTACTATCTTCAATAGAATCTTCACCCTCAAGGCCTTCTCTACTAGATACAAAGTCATCCTAAAATGATCCCTAATATGGACATCATAGTTATTTTTCACATTCATCCAATGGTCTTCAATGGATTCTTCATGTTAAAATATTTTGCCCACTAAGTATTGCAATCTCCCAATATTATCAAAATATAGCCGAGTAGAATTATATTCTTCCAAGGGATATTGATCCCATTCACATTCAAACAAAATGATATCTTGCCTTCGATCCACCTGAAAAGGTCCTATACTCATAGGCCACATCCAACATGTTTTATGTTGCTTTCTAACTCTATCATATGTAGACAAGAGTTATTGGGAGATCTCCAAGAGAATAAGACTATCACTAGAATATCTAGGGAGTTTCTTAGGGTTAATAGTTGTACCTGCTACCCTCAAATATGTAGATGTTTGGAACTAGATATAATAAGCTCTAACCAGTGATATCTGTGTAGCTACCTCCTCTAATATTCTTTCTACAATATCTCCTTCTATAAACTAAATTATGGAAAATATGAAAGCATCATTTACAATTATGTATTCTTTTCTTTGTTCTAAAGTTTTTTCTTCACTAGCTAAGGATATACAATATATGGCCATGCATTTGCATCCTACATATTACCTCTCTTATAGAGCCCTAGATAATATGTTGCTCTTGTAGCTAGTAGGTATATCAAAGATGAAGTCATATAAAATTTCTTGTTCTTCTTAGCTGCCACCAATAGCTCACCCAAATTTTGACTAAGGGTAGAAGCCCAATCTAGTGGCATCTCTACTTTCTTTATTGTCTTGATGAAATGCAAGATAAAAATGTTTAGCTATCTAGCTACTAGAAAACCCATAACCCTACTAAAAAGTATGATTGAGTCTCCAATATCCTCCTTCATGTATCCTCTTTTCATATCTACTTTACTAGTTTTCTTTCCCATAGGAGTATTCTCTATAAGGTATGAGGATTGGATAATCTTAGAAGCTTCATCAATGTGTTCCCAGTACCACCTCTTTGCTTGCTCATACTTTAGCCAATTGAATTGATCTGCCCTTGGGAGATGGAACACTTTTTCAATATTCTTAGGTCAAAGATCAAGAATGATCTAATCTATTATGCTCTTAACCACCCTCTCTTTAGGAACAAAATGTTTTGCAAGTGTCATGATCAGTTTTGAAGACTATACTATCACTAGGTGTGATGCAACATTAATGATCCCTAATTGAATTAATGCATAGATCATCTGGGACCTCTCAATTGGTTTGTTGCATATCTTTAAGAACTCCCCCAAATTTGTGTCATGCAAATCTATGTCTTGAATCTCTAAGTTATCATCTTGAAACTATGATTTTGTTGGAATGCCCTTAAATTTGAATACCATTGGTTTTGGTGCCATCTTTTCAACAAGGAGGATGAGGAAGACACCATTGTATCTACACAAAAGGACATCCATTAGTTTAGAATTGAAGGAAACATGACTAATTCAGACCCTAAAATTGAATTAGATGAAAAAAATAATAAATTGATTGCCCAAAAATTAAAAAAAAAGACTATTTTAAACCCTAAAATGCAGAATTGGTGCACCAAGTGCACCTAATAGGTGCACCTTATGCACATTTTATTCTTATTCTTAGGTTTTTTGAATTTTCTTTTTAGGTGCATAGTAACACACCTCATGAGGTGTGCTACTGCGCAGCTAAAAAAAGGTTTAACTTTGTTATTTAGGTTTTTTCATTTTTTGAAATGAAAATTGGGTGTACATCAGCACAAACAGGAAAGTGCACTGATGCAAACCTATTTTGGGTGTTTTCACAGGTGAAGATGGAGCAAGGAAGGAGGTGGACCTTATAGAGTGTGTAGTTGTGGCTAAGGAGGTCTGTAGAAATGTAAATGATAAGTGAGAAGCCAGAGGGGAGGGGGTCAGGGTTATATAAACCCCAACTCACTTAGGTTTTTTGGAGGCCATAGTTGCACAATTGTAGTAGAGCACACCATAAAAAAACCTTCTCCTTAGTATTTTGGCAAATCAGTGCACCTAATTATGTGTGCTAGTGTGCCTTTTGTTTTAAATATTGTAGATGCTAAAAAATGGTTTGCATCTACAGTTTGATCAAAATGAAGCTCCATTTGACATATAGCACACTCTTTGAAAGCAATAATCTTCACCTCATTCCAATTGGTCCTCATCTCATCCCTTTAGTCTTCTTTTAGTCATGTCTTGATTCATCACCATTATCATGTGTTCTGATGTACCAAATCATCTTCATCTTCCATTCCTACATTCCTACATCATCCTACACTATTTGTCAACCTTCTAGGATTTCCACCTAGTCTAGCCTTTTTCTGACCTTTTTTTGACTAAGTTTGATCAAATATAACCATGTTTAACTGATTTCACTCATGTTATGACATATTTCTAGCATTTTGGGCATGCACAAAAAGTTTCAGGTCATTTTGAGTCTAGTCAAGTTTTTTTGGCCCCTGGAGCCTTCTAGGGCACATTCTACACTTTTTAAGCACACTTGGTACTTTCATGGCACACTTGGATGAGTTTTGGGTGCACTTAGGGCAGTAGGATGCCCAGAACTACTCTTGAAGCACCTATATTGCACTCTAGAGGCCATAACTTTTGCGTTTCAACTCCAATTTTTAAACCGTTAGTTGCGTTGGATTTGTATCTTTGTTATGAAAAAAATGAGCTATCATTTTTTTATTTGGTCACTATCTTGAGTGGTAACCCTTGAAAATACTCTCAGGCCCCTAAATCAACATCACTTCTTGATACTAATTCATCCCATTTTCTCATTCCACTAACTCTGATCTATTGGACAACATGATTGTATCTTAATAGTGTCTATCATCATTCATATCCTCTTTCACATTAATTGCACATCATTTTGGAACCATTTCAACATCATCAGAAATCATATCAAATCAACTCACAACCACTTCAAATCAACTCAAAATCATTTCAAATCAACTCAAAATCACCCCAAGTCAACTTAGAATTACTCAAAATTGGTCTAAATCATCATAAAACATATCAAAATCCCAAATCAATCATCGTTTGTCTGATCTTAGGCATTGTTGTGGCTTTTAGTGCCTTGGAAACCTATCAATCTATCAAATCTTATCAATTTGACCTTAGTACTATCATGGCTCTCATGCTAGGTCAAACTATCATTCATGTCATCTGATCTTTGACATTGTTGAGGCTCTCAATGTTAGATCATGACATCATAAAACCATTTTGATAACATTGACAGTGTGTGTCGATGTTATTATGAGCAACCTTAACAATCAATTTCAATCCTGTAACATTTACGATATCGATTAAATGTTACGTATCTTTAATTCATTTCATGTGTCATTGGCATGTTGTCAATTTTAATCAATCAATAAATTTGACCATGGCTTTGTTCTACCTATCATCATCCTATTCAATTCATATCATCATCACATTGTCATCAAAGGATACTGTCACACTTATTTAATCAAATTAGCCAATTGTTTTTCTAATTTTCTCTATAGGATTAAATAATCCATAATTTGATCCTATGTCATTTTACTAATTATTCTTCCTAACTAATTTCCTCAATTAATTAATTATATTAATTAAAAGGTTTATCATTCACAAACCATGGAAATTCACAATTTCCTAAGTCACATTTCCCTCCATTAATTCCATTTTTTACTAATTTCTATTTTGTGGAATAAAGAATTTTTAATTCAAATATTCTACATAATATTGACATCATCATGATACATGGGTGTGACACCTTGTGGATTCTCCTTTGACATTTAGTAGATATGCCATAATCCAATATTCTGATTCCCTTATGCATGTCTATCTTTAGCTCCCTTTGTCATAGATTCTTGGCTTTAAGTGGGCCTCAGGTGTCTTATGACACATCATAGATTCTCTCCCACATTTTGTTAAGTTTGACTTTCATGTGTCATATAATCTTATACTTGACATCTTGTGTCATATGTGTTATGGATTCTCAAAGGAATCTCTTGCCACATCGCATATCCAAGGTGAAAAATCCAATGCTCTTACTTTATGTGTTGATTATAAAATGAGCATTCTTTCTCTCATTTCTAATCCCTAGTTTTCTCATATTTTTCACTCTTGCTCTCACACTAGAATCACAACTTCAAGTATTCTCATAGCATTATCATCATCTTAGGCTTTTGCTTCACAATTGTGTGTGTTATAGGCAATTTTGGAGCTACATAATTTGGAGAAGAAAGAAGGACATGAGAGCTACAAATGAAAGAGGGAGTTTTAATATTGTTTTGCTTCCTTTCTATTAGTTTGGCTTTCATGGTAGACTAGAGGGCGTTAGCATATGATTATTGAGTTTGCGATTTTCTCATAGTATGTTAGACATTAGCCCATTTTCTAGGTCCTACAAATATGAATTCATTTTCTCCCAGAACTCTATTTTCAGAATCTAAGTCTTTGAACAGGGACTTGAACATAAACTAAAACACTAGACAAGACCTCAAAAAGGAGTCAAACCCTAGACTAGGGCTCTTAAAATCCAAAAAAGAAAGTAGGGGGTCCCCATTTCTGATGGAAATGGGGCATGCATTGTGGAACCACAACAAGTACCATATTGACTAAAGTAATTAGCACTTCATCTACGGAGCAACTAGTTATTCCTCCATCATCAGATTTAGCTACACAGCAACTAGGTATTTCTATTACCAATGCAATATCCACTTTTGTTGCTAGCCCATCTATTTGTACTATTGTTATAATTCCTAGTATGCAAATAGTAAGTAAAAAGATAGTTGAGAGCAAGCCTCAACCAAGTACTAAAGTTTCAAGAAAAGATAAAGGTAAAGAAGAAGACATTGATCTTGATGAGGATATAGTTATTTTGAATTGGGATATCTCTACTCTAAATTCTAATCAAATGAACATCATAGGTGAACTATTGTAGAAGAAAGCTAAGCAGTAGAAGCTTAGAGAAGAGAAAAGCAAAGAAAACCAAGTGCTTAAAGATGTAAATAACATACTTGTAGATACCAAGGTTGATAGTACACAACCTATTTTGGTTTAGTTAGTAGAAGTTGTTCAAAAATTCAATGAAGATCTAAATTGGCAAAAAAAGTTGCTACAAAGAGTAGAGAGAAAACTTGAAAACAAAGTATTGGAGCAAGTTGCATAGAAAATCGTAATATATCAAGTAAACCTATCTACTATTCTTAACTCATTAGAAACCTCTAAAAATAATGTTACTTAATTATTCAACAAGTTATGGGATACATCTATCTTCACTCAAAAAATCAAAGATAACTATCTAAGATAGATGAAGACTTGAAGGCAACTACACACCAGCTGTCACTTGACTCGAGCTATAGTTTTTATCACTACTCAAAAATCAAATTTTTGACTAATGTGTAAGCAAAATTACTAGAGGAAGAAGCCAAGATTAGGGCCACACTTTTAGACATCCAAGGCATGATTCTCCTGAACATGGATACATCACAGAAACACATTGCACATGCCAAAACTCTCATGCATAATAATAATTTCTTCATAGCTGATCACATGATAGAGCTATTAGTAGAAGTACATATTACATTACATGCAAGCAAGGTGGTACATGAAAATTGGGACAAGATAATGGCAGCAATTTTAAAGATACATTATGACTTCTTGTCACATTTTGGCATTACCATCTAGCATACACCTTTGGCATTTATGTCAAAAAGGGGGGAAAGATGAGATAAGATAAAAAGTGAGAGAAGATGTGATATAAAGATATGAGATATATAGTAAGTAAAGTACAATATGTATATATGTATGGAGGATAGCATAATATTCATGTACAGTTAATTAGAAAACATCTCTTACAAAAGAAATTTTGAAAAATCTCAAAATAGAGTATTTCCAAGTTGAAGACACAGGATGGAGACTAAAGTTTGTTTTGAACTTGAAATTTTAAGAATTCATTTTTTGATTAATAATTGTTTTTGTCACTAATGTCAAGGGGGGAGATTTTTGACATTATGGTTAAGTTTGTTTATTAGTTACTCACACTTAGTCAAATGGTTATCAACTACCAAGATCATCTTGCACTTTATAGTGTTAACCAAGTAATTCAAGTTCTATCAAGTTCTACAGTTGCTACTAAGTTCTAGAATTAGCATTCAGTTCACACTAAGTAGTATATTCCAAGTTGATGAGTATTAGTAAAAATTGAGCTTCAAAGTATTTACCAAGTTGCATAGTGAAAACTACGGTCTAGTGTTTTTCGAGTTT
This sequence comes from Cupressus sempervirens, assembly GCA_028749045.1. Taxonomy (NCBI): domain Eukaryota; kingdom Viridiplantae; phylum Streptophyta; class Pinopsida; order Cupressales; family Cupressaceae; genus Cupressus; species Cupressus sempervirens. Next base: position 439,590,995 of record CM053793.1, on the reverse strand, counting down.
GCAACATCGGTGATGTGAATCAAGTGTTGACCAAGCTAGAAAGTATCAACCAAGTGATTTATTTTATATCGAGCTCATAGTGATAGTGTTGAATGAGTCTTGCAGGGTCAACCAAGTGATTTAATTTATATGTTGAGTTTCACAGTGTTCACCAAGTCACCAATGATGACTAAGTTAAGACTACTTGGAAGTGATTAGTATGAGCCAAGCTTCTACATCTACTAAGAGCATGACAATGTTGAGTATTGACAATGGTTGCCAAGTATCAGTACCTCACCAAGTTTGTCTACAAAACCAGGTACCAATAGTTGAGTTGACTTTGTGTATTTTGGTGAAACTTGTATTGTAGACAACTTTGATGAATTGTAAATTGGATTGGTATATATGTAATGTATTGTATCACATCTAAATGAGAGGAGATATAGAAAAAATATAAAAATAACATATAGTGTGAATTAAGAAGGCTACAAGCAGTATAAGGAGCAACAAAAATTTATCTATCACAACAAGGTGGTCATTACACTACAAACGAATCTCAACCAGTAAATTAGAATTGCAGATTAGAGATTAGCCACTAGTGCATCCTAACAAGTTTATTAGTTAAATCCTTTCACAAGGTAGACCCAATAGTCTTTTGCAAATCTCTTTCCTCAGTGCATACTTCATTGGATGTTTTGTAAATCCTTTAGCAAGGTGGACCTAGTTGTCCGTATTGCTTCTAACAAGGCAATCATCAGAACTGATCAATTGTAAGCCTTAACTAACCAACTTTATATTGTAGTACCAAAGCTTGTGGCTATCATCCAAACCCCAATTTTACTTTCTATTTGGAAGGTTTATGGGTGACCAAAGTGTTGTGAATGTTTTAATGCTTTCAATTTTTCATGCATGCAATTAGATCATAATATATATGAAGGATTAATTGGTGAAATAAGAATAAGTTTTATTGGTTCCTGATTCACCCCTCCCCAGTCAATAACCTAACTTATCCTATATTTCTAATAGCATCATCCAATCAGGTAAGGTCCACCCATTTTCCTCCTTCCCAATAATCTATAACATCTATCCCAAAAATAGTCTTGCATTGCACCATGTAGTCATCCCACTAGTAGTCAAAACTTAGAGCATGATCAGGAATCCATATGTCATCCCATAATTGAATAGTACTATCATTCCCCACCTTCCATCTCACCCCTTTATTGATAATCTAATCCTTTTTCTTAACCTACTTTTAAATAGTTGAGCCATCTTGAATTTCATCAATGCTTGGGAAATGATTGAAGCTTTTGTTCTCCATATTATATTTATTCCAAATGTCTTTCCATTATCCAATATCATTATATAATATCCAAATAAGCTTAGCAAGTAAGAAATCATTCATATTATTTACCTTTATTAATCCTAGACCTCCTTTTTTAATGGGCTCACAAATTTTATCCTAGACAATTAGTGTCATTCTTTTCTTCTTTTCCATACCAATCCATAAGAATTTTCTCTAAATTCTTTCAATATCCATAACATATTTTCTGTGTATCTTTAAAAAACTCAAAGCATACAATGGAATGTTTTGAATAATAGATTTTAGCACAATTATCTTTCTAGCCTAGCTAAGGAAGGATCCTTTCCAACTAAATAACTTTGTATGGATTTTATCAATCAGATAACTCTAGAGAGACTTAGAAGGGTCTAGACATAGAGGTAATCCAACATATGAACCCAAAAGGTTGCCAATCTCACACCCCATAATTCTTTTAATTTTTTTTTGTCTACTCACATTAACATTTATGAAATAAATAGATCTTTTATTCTAATTTATAATATATCATGTGGCCTACCCATAATCATCAAGAGCCTTTTAAATATTCCTAGCATTTTTTATGGAAGCTTCTCCCATCACAATTCAGTCATCCACAAATTGTTGATGAGAGCATATTTGTTCCTTTGATGAAGGTCTTAACCCCACAAAATCCCCCTTTTTGACCATTTTCTCCACAATTCTACCCAAGAATTCAACCATTAGTATAAATAAGATAGGGGATAAAGGGCCCCCTTGTCTTAAGCCTCAGGAAGCATGGAAAAAAAAATTTGCGGACCCATTTATCAGAACAAAAAAAGTGGCAAAGGAGACCAACATATGAACCATATCCAAAAATCTATTACTAAAACCAAAAGCTTCCATTCCACCCCTTAAAAAGTCTCAATCCACCCTTTCATAGGCCTTAGAAAAATCCAACTTTAGTAAAAAACCTTCTTTATTTGATTTGATGAGGGAGTGAATATTTTCATGCACTGAGATAATAGAGTCTAGAATCTACCTTCCTAGAATGAACCTTTATGTTGTCTCTAAATCAAATTGGTTATAAAGTCAAAATCCTAAGAGTGAGGACTTTTGAAATGATCTTATAAAAATAATTACACATGCTAATGGGTCTAAATTTATCCATACTATTTGCACCTAGTTTTTTGGATATTGGGGCCAAAAAAGTACCATTCAATTCTTTAAAGAGTTTTCTATATCCAAAGAATTCTTTAACCTGTTTTATAATATCATCTTGTATGATGTGCTAATAAGTTTGGAAAAAGAGAAAGGGAAAGCCATGTAGGATAGGTTCCTTGTCTCCACCAAAGGAAAAAATAGCCTTTGTTATTTCCTCTTTAGAAGGAATGGCAGTGAGGTCTTTATTCTGATCTTCAAATATGCTCTTTGGAACACACCTGAAGAACTCCTTCCATTTTCCTTATCAAGATTGTGTTCTCTCTCAAGAAGACCACTAAAATATCTCATAAATTTTCTTTTGATAGCCTTATCATCCTCAATTATAACATCATTAACTTTTAATCTGGAAATTTTGTTAACCATTATATGCTTCAAAGTGGTCATATAAAAATATTGTTTGTTCTTATCCACTTCTTTAATAAAATCTTTCCTAGATCACTGCCTCTAGTAAATCTTCTCTTTAGTAATAATTTTATGTAACTCAATCAACTTTGAGTCCTCCTCCTCTCTAGAAACTTTCTCATAACCCTAAAACCAAATGTTGTCTTGAATCTCTTTTAGTTCCTCAAGAATTTTACTTTTTCTTTCAAAAATATTCCCAAAAGTTTCTCTACTCTATCTTTTAATTTTATCTTTCACATTTCTCAACTTTTTTGCAACTTTAAGCATAGTAGTTCCCTCAATTTTAACCCTCCATCAATCTTTAATAAGGTTTCCTGCCCAGGGTGTAAAATCCACATTTTTTCAAAATGGAAAGATAATTCTTTTTAATGGAAACATGATCAGCTAAGAGAAAAATGGGATAATGATCAGATTCCAATCTAACATGAGCCATTAAGGAGAATTTATAACTTTGAAACCAATCATTACTAATAAGGGCTCTATGAAAACTAACTTGAAAGAGATCCTTACCCAATCTCCTATTCATCCAAGTATAGTCTATACCTTTCAATTCCATGTCATGCAGTAGATTATTGTCAATAAATATTGTCCAAATTGGTCTAACTCCACCCCATCTTCTTATTTTGCTTCAAAGGTGTGTTGAAATCCCCCATAATGATCCATTCCTCATTTGCAAAGTCCTTCCTATGATTAGTAATTTCCATCCAACAAGTTTTCCTTCCATTTGGTATTGGGTGCATAGACATTAGTTCGCACCCACGAAGTGTCATCCTTAGTATTTTAAAATCTAATATTAATCATATTCATGTTTTAAGATCATCTCTAATTATATTCTTAACTGTAGAAGTTGAGAAAACCAACTTCATAGATCCTCAAGAACACCTGCATGCAAATATCTTGCAATGAAGAGAAACCAAAAAATGAAAAAAGGAGATCTTGAAATTCTCAACAATATGAGAGCAAAAATGTATTCCAAGTTATGAAAATAAAAAGTACAAAGGTTCAACCTTTAAAGGTGAATTAAACCCTAGAGGGAAAAAGAAACTAGGTCTACACAATATAATTAATATAAAATATTAATTATATGCACCTAAGAGAACTAAAGTAACAAGAGTAATAAATAACTTACTCTAACACCCCCCCTTTGTATCACCTAGTTTAGTAGTGCAAATTGAATACTAACTAATAAAGAAAGCATTAACACAACTAAATTATTTAACACTTAAGATAGGACTAATTGTTATCACCACAAAAGGAAGCAAACCAAGAATGGTAGGCTCCTAATGGTATAACATCATGATGCAATAGATTTATCCCTGATTTAAGATGTATATGCTCATAAGATATGCTCAAGCTTTAGATGTATGGGTAGAGTAAATGAAGCAAGGTTTCAACAATGGATTCATAGAGTGATTCCAAAATTATAATGGTATTTTGGTAGTTTATGAGCTCTCAAAATAGAATTATAACTTTGCATGGAAGGTGGATGATTTTAGTGAAAGGAGAGGGTTCAATTTATAGGCCAAGGGTTGGAGGAATGGAGGGTCAAGATGCAAAGATGATGAGATGTTGAGGGAGGGTCAAGATGCACTCAAAAGGGAGCACAAGGATTGTGCTTGTTAGCACCAATGGGGAGGTGAGAAGTGTCACAAGGAGAATGCATGTGAGAGGATAGGAAATGAGTTGGTGAAAGGCTTGATGAGGGTGGTTGAGTATGTAAGAGTCATGTAAGAGATGTAAGAGAGGATGGGAGAGGTGTAAGAGTCATAAATGTTGGAAAGTGAGGGGAGAAGATATTTGTTGACTTTGGTTTGGGTTAGCAAGTCTTAACCCATGTTTATGGTTGTGCACATGATTAGAAGGGGGATTAGGATTAGCTTAGGAGGGGTGTTAGGAGATGAGTGATTTAGCTTTGATGGGATGGGTTAGTTAGGAGGCTAAGTAAGGTTAGTATGGGTGAATGGGTTGGATTAGAGGTTAGGATAGGGTTTTAGGATTTTAGGTATTTTATTAAATGATTAATTCAATAAAATGAGAGTATGGAATTAAATTGAATAGATTTGATGATTTACCCAATTTAATACAGGAATAGGGATTTAATTGATAAATTGATTTTGGGTAATGATTTGATTTTATCAATTGGACTATAGTTAATTAAATTAATTAATTAACTAGGGGATGATGATTAATTAATTAAATAATAAATATTTAATCAATAATGTCTTAGGAGATGACTAAATATGATTATGTATTGATGTAATCAGATTTAGGTGTCTACACCCTTAAGCAAAGCTTAGGTGTAATCTAACCTAGCAAAGCTATGAAAGAAAGAAAATGGGTCTAGATAACAAGGCCTGATCAAGTACCCAAAACAAGGAAATCTCTATAAACTAGAGATAAAGGAGAAAACCCAATGGAAAAAACCCCTCTTCAAAAAGAGATAGAAAAAACATGCTGAAAAAAATGAAGGAAGGAAGGCCTCAAGAAGACCCCCCAAGGACAACCTCTGAGACCCCAAGCAGAGACCGTAGCTGAAGATAGTGTGGCAATGCAAATGACTTGGTGAAGATGTCGGCAACCTATGCATCAATGGAAATGTACTCCAAAGATTGAACAATATCCTAGATCAAATGATGAATGAAATGCATATGAAGCTCAATATGTTTAGTGCATTGATGCTCCATTGAGTTGCAAAAAATATGAATAGCACTCTGATGATCACACCACAGAACTATGGGACGATCAGGAGGAAAACCAAACTTAGTCATCAACTATCAAAGCCAAAAAATCTCCTAACTAGCAAGTACTATGGCTTGATACTCAACCTCTATAGATGAAAGTGCATGAGCCTATTGCTTCTTTCATGACTATGTGATATGACAAAGCCAAGATAGAAAACAAAGCCAGAAGTAGACTTCTGATCATCAACATCACTGGCCCAATTTGAGAGAGCATAGCCAACAATTTAAGGTGTCCTTGGTGTGTAATGAATGCCATACATTAGTGTTCCATAAATGTATCTCAAAATATTCTTGGTAGCTTGCCAATGACTCTCATGAGGCTCATGTGAAAACTAAGAGACAATACCCACTACAAAGGAGAGATCAAGACGAGTGTTTGTCAAGTATAACAAGCTACCAACCAACTGCCAATACAATGTTAGATCCACTAAAGAAAAAGAATAAGAGGTAGAAAAAGTAACATTTGACTAAAAAGGTGTAGGAGTAGGCTTGCAATCAAGCATGTCAAAGCATCAAAGCATGTCAAGAGCATACTTTTGCTAGTAGAAAAATATTCTAGTAGGGGACTGAACAATCTAGAGACCAAGAAAATAGTGTAGCAGTCCAAGATCAGTAATCTCAAACTGTTCCATCAATGCTCTCTGAACATCCTTAATCATAAAGGGTGAGCTACCTATGAGAAGAATATCATCAACATATAGCACAAGGATCAAAACTTTAGCCTCAAGACATTGAATGTAGATTGTAGGATCAAAATGGTAGCATGTGAAGCCTATAGAAAGTAGAAAAGAGTCCATCTTCTCATACCAAGCTCGAGGGGCCTATTTGAGACCATACAATGAGCATCAGATTCTATAAACCAAGGAGGAATCCTACAAAAATCCCTGAGGTTGCTCCCTGTAAATCTCCTTAGTAAGATCACCATGCAAGAATGCACTCTTCACATCCATCTTAAAAATGGGCCATCCCTGTGAAGCTGTGAGGGATAAGACAAGGAAAATAGAGTTCATCTTGGTGATAGGGGAAAATGTCTCAGTGTAATCAATACCCTCAACCTATGAAAAATTCTTCACAAAAAGATAGGCCTTGTACTTATCAATGGAACCATCACTACCAAACTTAGTATGATACAACCATTTTCATCGCACTACCTTTCTTTCCTTAATAAGAGAACAAAGATCCCAAGTATAATTCTTTATCAAAGAATAATACTCCTCCTCCATTGCATTGTCCCACTAAGGATGTCATGTCACTGCTGTAAATGTCTCAAGATCATCACAAATAGCATGACTGAGAAGACTAGAACCCGCAATATGTGAACAAGTGTGACAAGAAGTGGTAGGGTCACCAACTAGTGATCCTGTAGCCTCAACTATAGCTCGAGCCCATTTAGAAGGGAGGATCCTATGGTGGAAGTAAATGGGGATCAACATGATCATCATCCTCATCATCTAGAAAAGAAACTGGAAAGGATGAGGGAGTGGTGGTAAGTGAAGTAGACTCTGGAGGCAGGGTATCTACTACAAGAAGATGCTCATCAAACTAGACATCCCATCAAAATAGGACCTCTCTGGAATTAGGATCAGACAACTTATAGGCCTTAACATCCTCATAGTAGCTAACAAAAATGAGGTGTCAACTCTTTCACTCCATGGCTCTCCTTTGGGGATATGGTATAAATGCCCATACTTCACTACCAAAAACTCAGAATGAAGAAACATCAGACTTGACATGAGACCAAGCCTCCTCAGGAGTCATTTGTCAAACTACCTTATGAGGCATCTAATTTTGAATATAGTTGGCACAATTGACTACCTTTTCCAAAAAATATGAATTCCTAAACCTAGACTGAATCATATGATTAGCCATCTTTTGAAGGGTTATGTTCTTCCGTTCAACCACACCATTTTGTTGAGGGGTGTAGAGCACAAAAAATTGATGCCAAAGACCATGTTCAGAGAAAAACCCTTGAAATCTTGGTTCACATACTCCCCCCCATTATCTGTGTAGATTCGCCAAATAGAAAGACCAGACTACTTCTCAAAACATGTCTTAAAGACTTGAAATGAATGAAAGACATTAGACTTGTACTTTAAAAAGTACACCCATGTATGTTTGGAGAAGTCATCAATGAAAGTAAGCACATATCTAGAACCTAAAAAAGGAGTAGGAAATGATATGAGGTCACTATGAATCAACTCCAGTGGTGCCAAAGCATGAGTGGCTCGTCTATGTGGAAAAGGATCCCCATGTTGTTTTCTAATGGCACAGCCTTGAAAAACACCATCTATGTAGGAAATTTGGGGAAGCCCAAGAACAAGTGCCTGTATATTCATATGTTGAAGATATCTATAATTGACATGGCCCAAATGCTCATGCCAAAGTTTTCTTACTAAATCTGCATGTGCAACAAGACATGAACCTATGTCATTAGAAGACTCAAATCCATCAAATCTGTAGAGGCTAGATGTAGAGTCAACACTCCCAGTAGCCACAATCATCTCAGAATCATGTAAGTCCCTAATAACCACATCATGTGATGAGAACTCAACTATCTTACCAGAGCTAGAGTGGTAAATCTGATAGATAGACAATAGGTTCATCGATATATTAGGGATAAGAAGAACATCTTGAAGAGAGCCCCCAAAAAATGCAATAGAACCAGAACCCATGATAGAAAGATGTGATGAGTTCCCAACACTAATCTATGAATTATAACAAGAGGTAAGTGAGGTGGCCAACTACTGAGTGTTTTTCATATGGTGAGAGGCACCAAAATCAAGAATCCAAGTAGGCCCAGAAGTCATAGCTTGTGTAGTAAGAGTGTGACCTTTCCCTGTAGGCTTTAGAGGAAGCCATGCTAAAGAACCTCAAAAGGGCACTGTAGAATAGGTTGGTTTGCATCTAGACATGACCATAAGCCTCTTGACATGACAAGCCTAGTCATCTGTGTCTTCCAGGTGTGATAGTTGTGCAACGTGAGCCAAATCATATAAGGATCTAACATTGAGAGAAGAATATGGAAGCAGAAGGATCTTATTCTAAAGTAAATGACAAAATAGAAAATTCTCCCCCCATAATGAATAAATATATCCCAAAAAACCAAAGCAACAACTATTGAAAAACATAAAAACTAAGAAAAGAACCTAGAATTTGGATGCAAAGAAGAGTAAACTAGAAGTCTCTACTTCAATGCCAAAATTGGAAGCTCAAACTAACTTATAATCAAATGAAACTAGCACCATTGTCTCCGTCTCTAAGTCAGCATTTTGGCACTTCTTTCGGATTGAAAAAAGACCTCTCACTAGTACATTTGAGGTCATTTTTCGACCAAAATTTTTGGCCATCTATTAAAATGTTTTAGATTGGTCAAAATATGGAAGGAAAAATATCTCTTTTTTAAAATCCATGTCTGTGTTGGTCAAAATTTTGACCAACACTTAGTTGAACATGTTAAAACAAAAAAGGGTTTCGGCCACCCATTTCATTGTTTTGTTAAATTAAGAGGCGGTAGATTAGTACTTGTTGGTACATGCAAAGGGTGGGAGGTATATGGCTTGTAGGTCATGTGCATCTCGATTTGGATCTAAATATGCTTGAGCAATGAGGTTAATAGAATCTATATCTGATCTTGAAACTGTATCCACCTTCACCACCTCTACTACTATCTTTGTCTCTGTTCACTAAGCCTTTGCTCCTATCTTTCTTGTCTCCCCTAGTTTCAAAGATTCTACAGAGTGCACGCAGGGGAGTTGCACAAGCAATTTAGGAGAAGAGGCAAAGAATCAAGGTACTTATCACATTTTTCTACCATTTTTTGCTCAATCTTAGCCATGGCACCCATTAGGTCATTTTGAACAAAGTTTTTCTCTGTAATCTCTTTAGCAATTTCTGCCACATGTATATCATGCTTCATTGCCAATAGATGCTTTCCTATATATGAGCACCCAATTCACTTAATCAACCTACTGCATAAACTTTTCTTACTCTTCCAAACTCTATAACATCACCTATCACACTAAACCACCCCCACATAGTATTTACAAAAGGCCATCATGCATAACTCAACTCTAGGGTTTTAACACAAAAAAAAATCCATATTTTCTAGAGTAGACATTGTAATTTCATAAGAATTCAAACAATGTCAAGATACTACATTAGTCTTTCAAAAGGTTTATTGGACTCCAAACTACTAATATGTTGAGGCTCATGTATGGTTGAGAAGAACAAAAATATCTCCTATATCATTTTGGATATTTATGGAGTCTTGGAGTCGTGTGATCAATGAGTTGATATTGTTGTACATCAAGGGTCTAATACACCAAGATGATGGAAATGAACTTAAACTTATTCATCTATCAATTGAATTGCTCCATTTTGCTAATCTATGTGATGCTAATCCTATGCATTCAAGGTATGATACATTGAGATGTTAGAAGGGAACTCAAGCTTGATGGATTGTGAAGTTTGATTTGTGGTCTCTGTGAGCTATTATCATCCAAAAAAATACCCCATTTCATTCATCTATCCATGAGCTATTTCTCATGATTGTGATTGTGATTGAGCTTGTAACTCAATGACCTACTTTGGTTGCTAGTGTAGTTTTAGTATTTTGCTTACTTAGATTCACTCCTCTATCACAATGTAATGTCTCCAAATCTTATTTAATATACTAACAAATTAGATCTAATAGAGTAAATATTATTCTAAATAGAATAGGAAAAGGTGGATTATAATTAACGAGGATTTTCATCAACATTTATTTTCCAAATATAATTTTCAAGCCTCTTGGAGCATGCAGGGAAAGAAGCTGACATAGCTTATGAAATTATGCTATGCTCTTATTCTACGAAACCAATTTTTTTTGAGGTTGGACACCATGCATATTACTTCACAACCATGTTCATGGTTGATAAGGCACTATTAGAAAAGATTTCTCAACATATTCATTTTGTTAGAAAAGAGTCAATTCACACAAAAATTCATCAATGCACATAAAAATTCAAAAATCATTCCTAATGGATATAGAAAAATAATTAAATAAGGGGGATATGATCATATTGTGTGACTTATATAGATAGATATTAGAAACCTTAATATGAACTAATATACTGCTATAACCTTGTTAACATGTTTTTTTTTTATAGCAGATGATCTGTGATGCAGCCACATTGTTCTTCACTAATGAGATCCCAGTCATGTTTGAAGGCTTCATAGATCAAAATTTAAAATTATTTTTTACTGATCTTTGAAGGATTCATAGATTAATTTACAATATTTTCAGTAATCTTCAAGGGCTTCAAAAAAAAATTCACTTTGTGTGATCTTTGAAGGCATCAAAGATAAAGTCACGATATTTTAAGTTATCTTTGAAGACTTCATAGATAGATATGTCAAATTTTCCTAAGTTCAAAGATTTCAGAATTTATGTATTTCAGAGAAGGGTAAATCCCATGGCATAATTATATTGTTAGTATTGATTTTTGCAAAAACTAATTAGAGAGGAGTATATCATTGAATATATAGATTTTAGTGGCTTAAAATGAAATTCCATGTGGATGCATGGCCAAGATTGATATAATGCGTGGATATCCGAAACATCTTGGGGACAGGGGTATTGCAAAATTTAATGACACACAAAATGATTACCTAAAGATTCAATATTAATAAAGGAGTGAAAGTCTCAATTAACAAGAGTAACAAACCATGTCTAACAAGGATAAGATTGAAAACTAAGAAAATATGACAACTAAAAGAATAAAATAATTTTCCAATCAACTAGAATGTTAATTTTTTTTAGCAAATCCAATCTAATTAGATAAAATGACTCACCTCTGGATTTTTGAAGCCACCACCCATGACACCCATTCAAAATGCAATTCAAACTTGCCAAAACTATAAACCTTATAGAAAATCCAATGCAAATGGATATTGGGTCCACCCTTGAACCTCATTTGAAGCTCAATTTTACGAGGAACAAAAGAAATTATACATACCCCAATTCTCTCCCATTATACCTACATAATCAAAATACAAATTAAAACAAAACATTAAGATCAAGATTCAAGGATATGGAAGTCAGATCACAAAAAAACATTTATAATAAAACCTAACACTATAATATTCTCCAATTTAGATATGTATCTGCTATTATCCAAACCAAAAATACTCTCATAAGGAAGATAGGGCTTAACCTTTTAGACCAATAATTACATGGAAATGTATGTGAAATGTCTGATCCTATAACCTACTTCAATTTCCTAATCATTTTTTTTGTTCTCTCTCATAAGATTTGGCAGACATTTGTTCATTTTGTGTATGGATGAACTAATTTTAGAAGTTTACATTATAGTATTTGTGAAATTATCCTTCCAAAATTGAGAAGGAATTCCATTTATAGGAGAGATTCCTGGGTGAATCTATCCACTTCTTTATAGTAGCTATCTTTATCTAAAGGAATCTGGCAACAAAGAAAACTTGAGCAAATATCACCCTTGTACAAATGGCTTTATGTCTTTAATATGTTGATTTGATTGTACAAAAAGCTAAGTTATCAGTTTGGCACTCATAGTTTGTAGATTTGGGTATGATATAAAGGTTATTTGAAATCTAGTTCAGTGTAGTAATGCCTATGGGTTAAACCCAGCAAACTCAAAATGAATCGAGTTGGCCCCTCTCTGGAAGAATGCCTGTATATATCATCTTAAAATGAAAGGATGTTGTTTTGTTTGCCTAGAAAATATTCTTTAATTCTTTGCTCATGCTTTTTTATAGACTGTTTATAAGGCATTCTTCCTTGGCTAGGCAGGAGCTAATAAAGCTCTACTGTAATCAGTTGTCTACTATTAGAGAGTCTTCCCCAAATCAGGCCTTTTTTTTTTGTGTGTCATCCAATTATTTTCATTTTCATTATTTTTTTTTAATATTTCAATATGTACAGATGGAATATATATAGCATGATGCAACATAAAGTATTGCAACCAAGATCTTGGTGGGCATCTGTATAGTAGGGTGTCAAATAGTGCCTGACAGGTTGTGATGTGTGCTGGAGAGTTAGAAAGTGCTTAAAACACTTTGTGCCCTCTTGAACTTCTCAATCAAACCAAGAGTGGCTTTTTCAAAATTGGACCATTGAAAATAGGTAAATACAATGGAAGTTTGTATGAACCAATTTTAATTATATTTAGGATTATGAAATAGACAACAAATGGTTGTGGGCATCATTTCTTAACCTTGTTATTAGAGTAGCAATAGTAGAGTTTTGTATCTTCCACTCACCATTAGGCTTTTAACTATCCAAGGGAAAATAGGAAAGAGAAGCCATTGATAAGGCATTGAAAGAGATCATTCAAAAGCCTTGTAGCATGGAAGGAGTAGATTGTGAAGACTTCTAGCAATTCTATTGGCTTACCAAATGACATATGTTATTACTATCAAACATACTTTTCTTCAGTGGGTGAGAAGTAGAAATCCTTAGGACATATCCTAAAGTTGGATCTCATCCACTGGATCTAATATGGATGAGAAAAAAGAGTCAGCTTCCCTTAGTAATGGAAATCCTCTCATCACTTTCGCATATGCCCCTTCAATTTTGTTTTCAAAGTGTTGCTTCTTAATAATTAGTAGGTAATTTTTCATGTTTTGATGGGAATTGTGCCATTTAACTAACAATTCCCACATGGAGTGCTTGCCAAATTGCATGTAGGATTTTTATTTTCATCTTTTGAAGTTTTACCTATATGGGTGCATGTGTAGTTTTTAATGTGCATGAGAGTCCCTCATACAAGACCTCAAGGGGATCATTTTTAAGTTTTTTGAGTTAGTAACTCTAAAATTTTGATCCTCTTTCTTCTCCTTATTATGTGACCATCTTATTCCATCAGCTTGTGTGTTGGTCTAAGTCACAAAAGCTTCGGGCTTATCATCAAAGTAGTATTCTAAATCTCAGATGAGGATTTTTTGTAATGATTGCTATTTTCCAATAAAGTCTTTAATTATAGAAAAAGATTGCACCTCTTAAAGATTGTGTTATTGACATTGTATTCAAATTATAGGAAATGTTCTCATAATAGTCTTTGATGCCAATATTGTAATGTCATAAACTTGGAACATAAATTGATAACCAATTTGATAAGTTGTAATCCAAAGCCTACTTTCTTGGCTTCATCCAACCAAATCCAAAGCTGCATTCTTTGAATCATCCAATATGATAATTAATGTGTGAAGCTTACAATATGGAAACAAACACAACATTGGCTTTAAAGGGGCCTGTAATGTTACATTTTGTGCTTCTGATTTGCAACAGATGAATGATGATGATTTGCTTGATGAGATTTAATCTTAATTGATGATGGTTGATTATTAATGTTGACATTATTATTTTTGAACCAAAAAATTGATATGGTGGTGTATTTTGCTATGTTTCTTTAATATGAGCATAGTGTTTTATGAACTTATTTTTTGATACACACACACACACACACACACACACACACACACAAATATATGTATATATATGTATATACATATATACATATATATATATATATGTATGTATATATATGTATATGTGTGTGTGTGTATGTGTGTGTGTGTATATACATATATATACATATATATATATATTCTTGTATGTACGAACCCAAAATGAATCTGAACCAAATCCCCCAAAAATTGAACAAATTTGGAACCTGAATCTCAAACCTGAACCAAAACCAGAATCCGAACCTGCAACTAGGATTAATTTTTGGAAGAGGTGGTATGATTAACTATGAAGGGAGGTGTATGACTTCCAATGTGTCCTATTATCTTCAACATAAGATATAGGATGCCAATCTCATCTTTCATTTCATCATAACCAAGTACATATTACTTCTTTTTCTTATCATCTTAGATATGCTCTTTTTAGAGTCAACAACTGATTGACTTACTGGTGCAATTGTGAATCGCATTTATTAAAGATGACATCTAAGGAATGAAACTGTCAGGTTGTATATAGAGAAAGCATCCCTTGAATTGCAAAAATTCGTCAATACCATAGAACACTAATTGCTTCTAAGTTCTAATCGATTACTTTCCAATACATAATGTTATAGATATATCAGATGTCATAGAGTTCTATAAGAAATAAATATCAATTTTTTATTTCCATTATAAATCAGAGATAACATAATTGATCTATCAGTGTAGGTGATAGAACTCATCTTTCATTGTATACTTTGATTGCATATCAGACGTTACAATTTCCATATAAAACATATTGTATGCATCATAATTAGATATCAGACATTAGTACTACCATATTTATATTCCTTCAATGATATCTAGCACATAAAGTTAAAAATGTATTAGCTTTAACAGAATGAGTTTTTTGATATTTCATGTTAAATTAGTTCCTCCACTTGTTATTGGCACGTGTTGCAACACTCAAGCACATGATTTCTTCCCAAGCAACCTATTCATTGATTTTCTTTGTAAATGTTCATACACATTAATTCTCCTCCTCAAATGCTGCCTATTATAATTTCTTAAAATCTCCATATAGATTATCTTCAATAGTAAATGACACAGCTCAAATAGACTTCTTTGAGAAGAACCTAATTCAGTAGGTGAAAGGAATGCATAGTAGAAGTTTACTTGTATGGTGAAATTTCTAACAAAATGAACTCCCAATATGTTGTAAGTTCCATTTAGGCAAAGAATCATGTCCACTGATATAACATATTAACATAAATGAGTATAATTTGAAATTGTCAATGTAGAAATATGTTGCAGGTCTGATAAATGTGAGTTCCTGCAATGGTGCCACCTAAGAGACAACAATGCATTTCCATAGTAAAATAAAATTGTAAATGACTTCCATTTTTTTATTTGTAAAACACTGGTACATTTCAGCGTACCCATTACACCTCATGGTGTGATCGCTAGTATTATATGTGAAGTAAATTAGGAATTGGCATCTTCTCGACTCAACTTATGCTCAGTTGCCCATTCATGGACTTTTTGGGGCAATGATGCTTAGAAAATAGGAAAAAATAGGGAAGCCAATGTGTTGCCCTAGAAATGCACACTACTACTTTCTGTCGTATCTTGTCATGAATTTTGGAATGATGGTGGGGTCAAGTAAGGTACTTTAAGGGTTTCCTCATAATTTGGAAGCTTAATTTATCAACTACTTCCATGATCCATACTAGGTATTTTCTCACATAGAAAAAATTAGTGCTTAATTTTTTTATAATGTATTTGGCCTTATTAGTGTCTTAACATCATTTGGTAGAATGAGAATGTTTGGATGAACTTCGAGTTACGAGCTCTGAGTTAGGAATGGGTAACTATTTATAATGGGTTAGGAGCTTTGAGTTTTAGCAATCTAGATAGGTAAGTCAAAAATAAAGAAAACAGTTTGGAATGGATGTCTCCACAGCTGAAATCTGTTTGTTCATGCTCTATGAGACAATTTAAGCACCCTTACTTTCATACCCCACCCATTTTTTAGAAATCCCAAAAGTAACAATATTTTTTTGTTATTTGCGACTTGGCATTGTAGTAAAAGTTACCCAACCATAGCCTATAGTTCTAATCTTCACTTAGTTTTTTGAAGATGTGTTTTGGAGTTGTAAGCTGATAATTCCAATTTGAGCCAAGTGGATTTACATATTTTATTTTTAGTTTTATATTTCACAAGACTATCTCTATTCTGTAATGTGCACACCAGGTGCAATCATTCATTTCATCCTTGATCAAATATCTCCTTGAAGCAATCTAATCAGACATGGTGTTGCATGTTATATTTCATAATTGAATTGTGATGGAAGTATGATATTTGGGACTTTGTTAAATGAATTGGTATCCTTTCTTTTCCTTTCATAGAGACCCATTGACACCAATGTCATGAATTCCTTCAATCAAACAATTCATGTTCTTTGTACATGTTTTGACCATCTAGATTAAAACATTTCATAGCAAGTTGATTGTGTAGAGAAGTTGCAGGTGTATCTCATGCACTAAGCCAATAGAGTCAAAGCCATTTTTGACATAAAAAATTACATATCATGCTTTCCCATATGCATGTCCATCAATCAGCATTCCAAGCTCTATTTTGGACATTCTATCAAAAAAATTGATATCTTACTAATCCCATTGCACTATGCATTTCAAGTGCCAAGCTTTGTCTTTACTAAGGCCATTGAACGGTTAACAATCTCTTTGATGTTTCTTGCATTTTCTCTATATTTCGCTACTAAAATTGTCACAAAACATTGACTATGCAATTTGTTTATTTTAATTGGTGTGCGCTTTATTTCACTTCAAAGCTTTTATTTGAATATGAAGATGATTTAGAAGGTTATTTTGTAAGTTTCTTTTATTTGTGAACAGTCATTTGTAAAGGATTTTTCATAGGTAATAAGAGACTATCATTGTTACGTGACAGAACTTGACTGTCTGAGGCAAACTCAATGAATTTGACCCCTCCCACTGCTGCTGTATTGTATATGTAACTTGTGGAAGAGGGGTTGCTAATGTATTATGCACCTATTTGATATGACATCTCTTTGAGGCATTTTGCAAATAACTAAGATACATTGTCTATAAATCCACATTTTGCAAACATCTAGGCCTTCTAGATATTATAGGATCATTTTAGTTACATGTGAAAATATTAATCAACAATTTCCATATGTGCAGATATAAATATTAACTACAACATGTCCAATTTATTTACTGGTATATTTTCCTATGAAGAAAGATCACGCCTGACAATATGAACCTAGAACAAAATAATGAGACAATGGTTGCATTGTCAGCTCAGTTTTGAAGAAAACCTGATAAATGTTATTGTCCTTGCAAAAAGTGTAAGGGCTTAAAGAATTGAAGAATTCTAATCACAAAAACCCAGAGTCATTGTAGGCAATATGGTCATGTTGAAGGGGGCCACGATTTTCATCCATTGCTAAATGTGGATTTCCTATTGGAGGAACATGGAGGTGTGAATATCCAAGTTGAGGATAACACTCCCATGGAAGAAGATGATAATGTGCCAGAGGACATGATTGAAGAAGATGTTATTGGGGTAGGTGATGAAGAGGCTCACAATGATGGTACTAGTGAATCTGATAATAATGATGAAGATGGTCTTGATATACCTTCACTTGAGAAGGCACACAAGCCCTTATACGAAGGCTCCCAAACAACTCTACTATCGGCTATAGTGTTGTTGGTGAACTTAAAGGTTATGAATAGTATATCCAATGTAGCAATGTCACATATGCTAAGGTATGTCATTTTTGTCATCTTCAATGTTAGCATACAATTACTATTCATTATATTAACAATGCATATTTTTTTGCTGTAGGTTGCTTAGTGAGTTTTTGTTACCACCATCAAAAATTTTGCCTCGTTCGTATTGAGAATTATCTCACATTATAGATCAGATTGGAATGAAGTATTAGACAATACATGCATGTCCCAATGATCACATTCTATATCATAAACAACATGAATTTGCAACAAAATGCCCTGATTGTCATGTTAGTAGAGATCAGTTAGATCAAATAACAAAAAAAGTGCCTCACAAGGTTCTTTGGTACATTCCCATTATTCCATGTCTTGAACGGTTATTTAGGTGCACTAGCTTGGAACAATTTTTGGATTACATGCATGCAATAGAAGTCAGGATGAAATTATGTGAATGCCTGCTGATGGTTTTGCATTTAAAGAGATAGAAGAAACATGGTCACACTTTAAAGAAAAATCTCATAATCTGAAACTTTCATTGGCAGCAGACAGTGTCAATCCATATTGAGATATGCGATCTATTTACTCAGTATGGCCTATTTTTTTTTATTAACAATAGCATTCCTCCTTGGATGTCCATAAAGAGGGAGCACATAATGTTATCAATGATTGTGTCAAGTATTTTTTTATTTTATAGTTATCTAAATTAATTTATAAATAGTGCATGAAAATGGTTATAATAATTACGTAATGTTTATGTTCATTCAATTGCTAGGTAAATACCAAGTTAAAGATATGCACATGTATATTGAGCCCCTAATTGATGAGTTGTTGAAGTTATGGAATGATATCACTATGTATGACATCTCTAGACTGATAAGACATCGACAATTTCAATTCCATGCAATGCTTGTATGGAAAATACATGATGCCCTTGGGCTAACTCATTTTTGCAGTATGTTATATTGTTAAGATCACATATTTTTGGTCTATTATAGTGCTTACACATTACTATCAAATGCTTAAGTTGCACATGATAATTGTACATGATCTTTTAGGTCTTCAGAAAAAGGGAAAATTTGCATGTCTAGTTTGTGGTCTGAAGATGAAATGTCATCATTTGAGAAGTTTAAGAAAGCAAGTGTTTGATGAGTTTAGACACTTTCTTCACAATAATCATAGGTATCAAATTGTCGAAAAACATCTTTTCAATGGGAAAGAAGAGACATCATCAAGTCCATGAAGAATGACACCTCATTTATGGAAGTTGGAATTCAATCGACTAAATTGTCGAGGTAATGTCCAATTTGTCATCCAAAGTTTACAATTTGTATTTTGATATTGTCTTATATTTACCAATGCTGTAATTGATGCTCATGAAGGTTGTCAAAGCATCAATGACCAACTTCCTAGAGGCATGAAAAGTTATCCTACTCAATTTAGTAGGTTACCATACTACAAGGATCTCTCAATTGTGCATTTGTTTGATGCTATGCATATTAGAAAGAATGTAATAGAGACACTATGGAAAATGTTGGATGGAAGGTATGATAGAGAACAAATTGCTAAAATTTGTACTGACATTCATGAATCCAATCATGCACTAAAAGTTTTCATTGAATCAAATAGGAATGGAGACCACATAAATACAAGTCTCCTTCCTTGGTTATTAATGGAGCAACAAAGTGATGCATTAAAAGAAGTCATAAAAAAAAAATTTCCAACAAGATTTGCTACAAATATAAGCTTTCTTCTATCAAAGAAAGGTGATTTTGGGCTAGGGTTGAAAACACGTGATTGGCATACCTTCCTCAAGGTAATTCATGTTTTCTATTTACAGTATATTTGTAAGATTGAATGTAGTACCAATTGCATTATTTAATAATATATTGAAATGATCATTTTTTAATGATTGCAATTCATCCTACCTCTATCCCTTCCACAACAATTTGACAACAGTATTAAACAAGTTATATATGATCTTGGAAAATACATGAGGTTTGAAGTGTTTTTTCTTAGATTTGTAACTTTTTATCTAAAATCTATTGTATAATTTTATTTGAAATCTCCTTTATGTGTTTTTGCATGTTGAATCTCTTTTAGTTGGTTATCATCTAAAGAAATTGATAAAAAAGATATAAAATATTGGAAGAGAAAAATTCCACAGCTTATGTGTGAAATGCAAAAATGTTTACCTCCAACATTTTTCAATGCTCAAGAACACTACCTCATACATCAAGTTGAGGAGATTGAATTGTGTGGACCTATACAAGCTAAATCAATGTGGATGGTTGAGAGACACTTGAAATTTATGAAGGGCTTGGTTTGACAAAGAACATGTCCTGAGGGTTCTTTGATAAAGGGATATATGATATATCAAACCATGGTGTATATTAGTGAATATCTTCCAAAATTTGCAGCAGGTATCCATGTAGATCGCATTTGAGATCCAAACTGTAATGACAAATTCAAAGGGGAGTACCTGACGGGGAAAGGTAGATTGAGGAGGGTGAGAGGTAGTTATAAGTTTTTTTTTGTAATTTAACAATTCTTATCCATCATCAATATATATAATTTGTTTCTAATTGATGTAATTATCTTCTTTATAGTTGGTCATGAGTGGGATGCCCTACACTTGTATATTACAAACAATCTTGATTGGATGACAGTATGGATTGAACAGTCTTAAGAAAATGGTCACTCATTAACATGGGATGCTGTTGCATCATTGGTTAAAGAAGCTCATCATAACGGCGATCCCAATGTTATGCCAATGCTTCTTGTTCTAATATATGGGTTAAGAGATACAAAGGTATGCATAAGATTACTAACGATGAGACATAAGTTTAATATCAACTCATAGATCAATGAGAAGATTCTTGACATGTTTGAATAATTACAAGTCAAGCACCACAAAGCTATGTACTACCATGGCTATAAATTTTGCACAAAAAACTTAGATGAAACAAAGAAAACATGTGATTTCAGGATAAGTGTTGTCTTCACGATCACCAATATTTCATCTAGAATTGACATACATCCTCAACAATCTGAAAATTGATACTATGGCATTTTGGATGATATACTTGAGTGTGACTTTAATTCATTCAAAATAGTTCTATTTGTCATCAAATGGCTTAGGTTATGACTGAATCAAAATGATCCTGATAGGACTGTTATTGAACACGATAGTGGATTTACTATGATTAATACAAGGTCATTTGAGCCAGTCAGAGATGAGCCCTATGTTCTTCCAAGCCAATGTGAGAAAGTGTTTTACTTTGGTGTTCCACACAAATTAGGTTGCTCATTTGTTGTTAGACATGACCCAAGAGGAAGGCTAGTAAAGTATAATGTGATCAAAGAAGAAGATATTGAAGAAGCACAAGAGGAAGTAAATGATTATCAGGAATGACAGTTACCCAATGATGATGAAGAAGAAGATGGTGATGATTTTGGTCATGCTAACGATAATGGTGATAATGATGATGATGATGATGCTGATGATGATCATGATCATGGTGATGAAGATGGTGATGATGATGGCGATGATAGTCATGATGATGATAGTGATCAAGAGGATGATGATGGTGATGAAGATGGTGGTGGTGACAATGACGATCAAAGTGACAATTATGATGATGATGATGATGATGATGATGATGACATGGATGAAGATCATGATGATCATTGAAATGTCTAGGTAGGATCAATGTCAACTATGATGAGGTCTTGTATGACCAAATATTTCTTTCCAAACCATATGTACACATACAAACATTAATAGAACATGTCAAATATTTTTTTAGATATAAAAATTAGTTACGCTAAATTTTTAACTTAAGACAAATGATTTACATATACAATCTACTTTATTATTATTATTTTTTTTTTGGTAAGTCTATTACTTTAATTTCACTACTGATTTCTAAGTCTTACTAATTTTTTTCATAGGGCGATATGGATGCACCATTTCAGACACCTTCAATAGAGGTAAACATTAATTATTGTAAATTTTAATGTTAATATAGAAAAAAATGTCATATTATTATGTTTTTTATTTATTTATGGATTTGGAGTTATTTTGATGAAAGTATATGAATATTTGATGTCACAAATGATAGGAAAAAGCTACAATGATCACCGATGACATGCAATCTGAAATACGAGCATCATATCTACATGACATTGGCCTTAGTACTGACCCTGTATTTAACACCCAACAAATTATGCAAAGATACATTGATGAACTTGTTAACACTATCATCAAGGGTGACATAAGTGAGGAGAAAGAGGCATTGAGAATAGAATTGGACTGTAGAATCCAATCTTTGAAGGTAAGCAATAATTCGACTAAAGCAGTAATAGAAGTTCAATAGATATTAATAGTTTATAGTATCTTATGGATCATGATCTCTAATTTTATGTGTTCTTGTATAGACATATGTGCCAGTTGCGACATCACATGGTGAACATGGCCAGGGTTGTTGCACAGTACCTTCGTGTAAGTAACACTTTGTTTGTTTTGATCAACATTATAACAAATACCTTTTTCTTTTTGTGGAAATTTCTCGCTAGTATCCCATTTGATCTTTATCCATTGCAAATGTCTTTGCTAACAATATTCTATTCTTTAGCTCATGATGAAGTTTGAACTTCTCCTTCAGTTGGGGGTCCACTATTGTCTGCTGCATTGTTGGCAACAAGGACTGTGCAAACATCATCATCTATACCCACTAGAACTGGTAAAACCTTGTTTTGCTATATTTTGTAATGTGCTATATTTTGTAATGTCTTTCTACAAGTTGATGAACAATGAAGTAGCATATCAGTGCTTAAATGATGTCTACAGAAGCCTGCATACACACAAACACATGCATACACACACCACACATACATACATACATACATATATACCCACACCTAGAGAGACATGGACATAGGTAGGGAGGTAGACAAACAGAGAGCAATGCTAAAATTTTCATTTAATTGTTATGATGTTTTAGTTGATAGACCAATAGAGAGCAGTACTATTGAAGCTAATCCATTTCCTGGAGTAGTTCATGTGATTAGTACTAGTTCGTATGAAGGGGCATTATTGCTGAATAAGAAAACTATGTTTCCATTAAAAGAACAAAAGCTTTCAGGTGCTTTAAAATTGATATTATTTAAAGTGTAAATTTAGTTTACTTTTACATTACTCATTTTGGATTGATAAATCCTTTATGTTTTTGTAGGTAATAATGCTTTTTTTGAACATCTTTTTCATACGACATTGAGATATTTGGACTCACCATATGTAAAAGGTACATAGTTTCATATCATTACTACATAATTTTTCTTTTCTTCTATTTATTGTAATATATTAAAGTTATTGATCTAATAATCTATTTGTGTTTAAAAAGGTGGAATTTACAATCTGTGGAATTAAAAAATCAGCTGATGGCATCTGTTGAGGAGAAATTTGGGAAAAACATTTTTGACACTGGCCTACTTCTGAAAAGAGTAGCAAAGCATATAAAGACTGTGAGGGATCAATATAGAAGAGCTCTTAAGGATAAACCAAAGTAATACCATCCTCCTATGATTCCACCAATGGAGTGGAATGAAATAATAGAAGATGCAAAGGAGAAAAGGCTATGTGAAGCTAGAGATAATGAAGCAGCACGGGGAAAAAAGAGGTATGTCATTATAGTATTAAGTACATTTTAATCGTGCACTAATTATTGATATTTGTAAATATATAATCTAAGATGTTTGAAATTGTTCATAGATTGCAGGACACATCTGTGGCTACAAAAGCAAGAGTAGAAAAGGTTGGCCAACAGAAACTTGACTCTGGTGGCTATATGAATCTCCAGTCTTGACTTGTAAGTAGAGCAATGAATTTTTTATTTATTTTTTAATATAATGTTGCAAAATTTTTTTTTTAATGAAACCATACATGGAAAATCAACATTATGAAGCAAAAAACAAAGGGCACAAATTTCACTATGGAGGTCATAGATGAAGATAGAAAAATTGCCTTGAAAGAAGGCTATAAAGTTGTGGTTGCATGCCTATGTGAAGAATCTGTAAGCCTTGCCCAAGAATCTAGTGCACCGAATGATATCTCATAGGTAAATTGGTTAGATGAAAAGTAAATGAAATTAAATAGTTGAGAAGATTCTTTTTTGGTATTAGTTTTAAACCTAAATTGACTACATAACAATGTGCATAACATTTTACTCCAGCCTTCATATCCTACTACAGAACTTGCTCATGACGAAAGCCATGATGTGCATTATAGTGGTGTAGGTATTAATTTGCTATTGGAAATTAATTAGGTAATTATGAATGCAATTTAACATCTTCAATTGGAATTTGATGTGTATCCTTTTTTTGAATATTTTAGAGCATGTTGAACATCATGCTGAAGGAGTGGACCATGTTCCAAGTGTTCAACATGTTGATGTGGTGGTAGATCAAAATATTAATGTACATGATGTGGCATTGTCAGGTAATAAAAATGCATTTTATGTTGTACTCATACTTAATTACACACTTGTAATAGTTAGAAAAAGAAAAAGAGTATGGCAATTTATCCCATTCACTTGTTCTTGCAATAGAGCCCCCTTTAGTGCAACAACCTCCTACTCCTCCAAAGAGAAGGAGCCATCATAATTTGAAATTACACATGCTAGAAGAGGAGGAGAATGATGCAGATATGGATTCTCCTATGAGCACTTTTCTTAAGAGAGCTCAAAAAAACAAAAAAAAGAAATGATGTTTTAAAAATCTTTTTTGATAAACCTTGTTGGATAATGAAAGAACTTTGTTTTAAGTAATTATGTATGAATGATGCATATTAATACAAATTTTTATTTTATGTTAATGAATATTGTTATGTGTTAATGAAGTTTTGATTAGTATTGTGTATTAATGAATTTTATATCATATTAATGAATGTTATGTGATTGTATTGATTAAATGTTATAGTTCATAAATGGATGAATGAATTAATGAAGTATGTAATTAGATGATAATGGGCACTTTAGGTTGATATTAGCGGGAAGGGGGTGAGGCCAGATGAGCTTCCACCTTCACATGGTTGGCCTTGTTAAGTAGAGAATATTATAGTATTCTTGAAACCAAGTGAAGCTCAAACTAACATAAAATGGACACTTTGCATGTCATAGGTCTAAAATGATCCACAACTACTATTGTCCATAACATATAATGCAAATGTGATATGGGATTTATGCGTGGCTACCTACAATGTTTGACATTTGATCATTTTGTACCCTTTATATATTTACCCATTTTTTTTTGCCCTCAGTAATAGTTGTCAATAATGATATTCTGAACTATGCATTAGGTGACTTAAATGCCCATTATGGGTAAATACTACAATATCATTCTAATAGAAATGGTTGATCAAAGATTCATCTCCATCTTTGGGGAAGAATTTGATAACTTCTCTATTGAATTCTTTACAATGGTTACGAAGGTGTACCTCTTGTCCTAGTGTCAGGATCTAGTCTGTAATAGTTTAGGCATGGCTAGGGCTTCAGAGAATTATGGGACTTATTCTTGTAATAGTTACCGCATACTTACATATGTCAGTGATGTTAAATATAGTTTTAATATTTTACCGTGTGTTACAGTAATTGATACTTGAGTGTCAAGAACAATTTCTGACAATCTAATTGTCATATTTAATCCTATTTTATCTCTTCTTGAAATATGTCATAGTTTAGGCATGGCTAGGGCTTCAAAGAATTATGGGGCTTATTCCTAAAGTGTTAAATAGTCAAAGTTGACTTACTTCTTCCAAGCCTAATGTTTCCTTTGTGAAGTTTAAGGGTGATTGTACTCTTTGTACTATTTTTTAAATTGACAAATTTCTACTTTGCTAAACTAGGACATGTGTTGTGAGAAGCAACTACTGAAGTAGATGGAATTACAAAAACAATTCAATTATACATTTACAGTAGTACTTGATAGATACAACATTATTAGTCTTTGTTATTCTTTATTATTAACTGATATGCAATGATTACAATATTCATTTGTTAGTCTACTAGTCGGCCATGAGTCCTCAACTATGAATCAATGATCCAATACATAGTAGGCCAATGGTAGTTAAGATGACCACTTGTTGGTATATACTAGATGGGAACCAATGGGAAATTACCAATTACAATGCATAAGAAATGACTGGCCAAATAATTAGGAAATAAACTCTCGATTGAAAATTATACTTGCTTTTAATAGGAGATTTTACAAACTATATCTTTTGCTGGGGCACTCTTGATTGACAATTAAACTTGCTTTTATTGGTTGAAATGTGCACTAGAGCAATTTCATAAGCCATTGCATTATTTTTTTATTCATTGGTTGTTTTAGGTCTTAATTTTGAACTACTTTTCATATTGACCATAGCGGCCTTGAGTTTGGAGAATTGTGCTACATGACTGACTGGGTTCTTTCTACAAGTGGGCAGGATTAAGTTCAGAAGAGATCTATAGGGCTATTGTCAAGGCATGGAGGCAACCACCACAATATGCCAGTGTAGTTGGTGTGGGCATCCCAAGAGAGTTGTGGAAGATGATTGGTGAATGTCTATAGTTCAAACCTTCAAAAAGGCCTACTTTTAATGCTATGTTATCTATTTTTCTACGTCATCTGCAGGAGATCCCCCTTACTCCTCCTACAAGCCCAGAGAAGTAAGATAAGTTTTCATTTTAATGTTGTAGCAAACTTCTTTGGATTTAATTGTTATACCTTTCCTTTGGTAATGGTTGCATAATGAAATTATTTTGTATGCTTAAGGTGCTTATTTCTTGAACATGGTACTAAGTTCCACATATTCAAGTCTTCACCAATAAAATGGGTTAGGAGTTTTTTATTGTACAATCTTACTAAGAATTGTGCTTATATGATTTGTATATTGGTGCTGTGTATCATCTTCCACTGCTAGCAAGGATTCTCCAGCTCCATTTAAATGTTGATATAGTCTACATTGATCTTTCTAACCATGATTCTTAGTATTTCAAACATCCAATAAACATAGATGTTGCAGTTGGTGTCCCTCTCCATTTGGCTTGCCCTTCTCAATGTGATTGTAGCATCTACTGTAATAGTAATAAGTTTTCCTAGCTAAAGCTTCTTTTTTTTACATATAAGACCCATGTTGGTCGAAATTTTGACCAACATAAGGCTTATACGTCCACAAAGGAAAAAAATATTTGTCATTTTAGGTCTTTCCCATGCCCAATTTCATTTTAGGTTTTCTCTAAATTTTCACATGGTTTTTGCAGAGGGTAGGGCTGGTCTTCAAAGTGAATTTTCCCCCTGCTACAACTACAAGAAAACATGGGCTGGTCTTGAAAGTGAATCTACACCCTATGCCTTGGTCGAGCTTCTTCTGGAAAATGTGGGCTCTCTTTCCTATCTACTCAATCCTCATCATGAAGTTTATGGCGTTTGAGGAGGGCCAGTGCACTATTTGCTAGGTATTTCATTATCTTCATACCCACAGTTAGAATATAGAATATATAGTTGCACATTCTTTCCCTTTCTATAGAATTGCACTTAATTGGAGATTTAATTGCAGTGTTTTTTTGAGATCAAGTTTTTAAGTCGATTGTATCTTAAAAATATGAGAGCTTTTTTAAATAGGTTGTAACAATTTGTTCATATTATTTCTATAATAGTAGATCTATTCACTACTGGATACACATGATATTTTAGTTTTATGTTCTCAAGTTTTGGCTATTTTTTAACTTTTAAGACATGACGGAAGTTTGTGAAGGATTTTCCATGAATTAATACTCTGCATTTTACTCTCTTAACATTACCAAATTGATTGTTTTGCACTTGATTAATGTGCATTGTTTTGATTTTTGATTACCATGATACAATTTATAATAGCTTTCTCCTCATGTATCATTTTCAACCTTGTGTAGGCCATTTTTATCTTTTTCTACACAATTTTTTTTCTTGCTAGTTTGAATCCATTCATAGAGAACATAGAAAGGACAAAAACTAGATCATCATATTGAGGAAAGTAGTAGTTAAAGCTTCTTTTGATGCACATAAAATATTTTTAATGACATTTGTTAAGGTAGATTACTAAGGTTTCAGTTCAAATACGTCGAGATGCAATCTTTCATTACATTAAAAATAATATAGTTTGAAAGACAAAGAGTTGTACTTTTCTAATTCTCATTCTTAAAATTAGTCTTAACACCTTCTTTTTCCATAAAGGGAAGTCTTTATTTAATCACAAGAAGAAGTTAAAAAAATATAATAGATGTTGACAAAGAAATTACACCAAGGATGGTCTAGTAGAGCCAGTGAAGCCAGATAAGCTTTGCCATTTTTCATCATAGTCTACTAAATATTTTGTATCAAGGTGTTCTTCAGGGTAGTTGTGTCTATAAAAATTATTTGGTTCTTGTTAGTCCAAATGGATCAAAAGATAGGTAAGGGAGAGTACACAAACTTAATAAGGGACTTGCTACATACAAAATTAAATTTTAATGTCGAGTGCAAAATTCTAACTTCAGTTTTGTTTGAAAGTAGATACCAAAATTGAGAGAGAGAAATCTAACTAGAAAGCACTTTCTTTTTGTCAAAGAGAAGGTGATGTTGGGTTTCATAAGTGTTGTAGCATCTAAAGAAAATATTAGGTCCCAAAATGCCCCTTTTTCATTGGTGAGAACTCTGTTCTACTTGACAAGCCACTGAGACATGCAAACCACATCAATTGAATACATCCTTGTAGAACTAAATTTTCTCCAAGTTAAAATGTCAGCCCTATATGAATTTGTAGGAATAATGCCCCTAAATCTCTTCCTAATCAACACCCATTCATTTTGAAGTTCCTTAGAAAACCCATTAATACCAAAACACTTTGAAAAAATCCTTTCCAGTTGAATGTAGTATTCAAGCTTTTGCCACAAGTTGTTTCATGGACAAAAAAGGGCCACTCAAAGAGCTTAAGCATTCATTAATGAGAGCTAGACCATCTAAGAAGTAAGATATGATTCTATGGCTATCTTTAGGATGCTTAATTTTATCAGCAGCTCTAATAGCTAGAGTCCCTATTTTAGAGGTGCCTTTCTTTTGAAGGATGGAATTTAGTGAGCACATGCATTGTTTGCCATCACCATATTTGATAGAATAAAATGAAGACTTAATGGAGTATATAAGAATGCCCAAACAAGCTCATTCCTTGGGGTAGTACTCATTGTGGGTGAGATCTAATTCCCAAACCACCTTGCAACTTTTCTTTAGTAATTTTATCTTCAACTAACAAAATGAAATTTCTTCTCATAGATCTGATTACACTCTTTCCATAAAATGTTATTTTTTATCTAAAAACTAAAGAATTAGAATGGCAGCACAATATGACATGAGTTGATAGAGAAAGGCTAGAGATAACTGATTTTATCAAACCAATCTACCTGTGAGATTTAGCTTCCCATTGTTGAAGCTTTGAATGTGCATGCCAAATTTTTTCCAAGAGTTAAGTCAGTAGTTAGAGCTTTACAAATTGAAGTTAATAGGAACACTCAACTATTAAAAGAGGTTAACATCATTGTGCACAAATTGAGGAACCTGGAAAATCTTTGTTATTAACAGAAGAGGCATTTATACTTATAGTGTAAAGTTTGCATTTTTTAGCATCAAAGGATAAATGGCATATTTCAATTATTGAATTTGATGCTTCACCTCAAGTGTGTATAATGTAAATACAAGTTTATGACTAATGAATATATATGGAAAGGAATGACATGGGTTCACTAACCCTTCTTACTATACCTAGTTTGTGTGGTCAAGTTAGTGACCCTATTACTCAAGGTATGTTTCGTTACTTCACCCATCATGTTTGGATACAAATAAAAGGATGTTCTTGCCTAAATTGCCAATAATTTGAACTGTTTGTTATTTTGAACCCATGTGTTGTGTATGATTACTGTGAATATGATTCCATTATTTACTGTTATTATGAACTGCTTCATTTTTCCATATCACCGATTGACAAAAGACATATGAATAGGTTTTTGAGGTATAGTTGTATGAATTGTAAAATTTGCACATTGTTCCTAAAGCAACTTTATAATATGTTAACATTGACTTAGTCTTATTGTCCTCCAAATAGTAGCAAAACCATAATATGATTACCATAGAGATGAGGTCATATACTTTTTAGCATTTCAATAGTTTATTCATGTGTTTGATATGGAAGTTGGTGTTGTAGCTACTCTATATGCAAATGTTAGATATTCTCATTCTAATATATTTATTGCTTTGGATCACCCATGATTTAGTTTAGCAGCCCTCTTTAATCAGGACCTCTCAAAGTCGACATGCTTGATTTTTTAAAGTTGCCCACCTGTTAATGAAGATTTGATTAGTAGTGCTTCAAGGAACTATTCTTCCTGTGTGTGTGTAATGGTTCACAATTTCATGATTTTGTAATCTACCTATTTGACCTAACTTTTTTGGATTCTACAGTAGTATTTTTGCTCCAATAGTACGGACAAATAAATTGTGTCATCAGTATTCTGAAGCCTGTGTACAAGTCTACAAAGAGATGGGTGTCAAGGTTATAGATTCATTCCTACACTCAGGAATGGGCTCATCTTCAATCTTCAAAATATTGAATATGAGCCCATTCCCAACTGTGGTAATGAATCTCAAAGCTCCTTTAGCCTAAGCATATCATGTCCTTCAGACGATCTTTTTGAAGCTGCTTCAACATTGTATCCTTCAGACTTTAGTTTATACCTGCCAACAACAAGACTAATTTGTGTCATTAGAATCATGAATAAGGAATGCATAGGTAAGCTTTTCTGGGTTTTTGCTGAGAAAATGTTGATATTAAAGTAGTGGGGCTGCTTGGCATTTTATGCAAATTTGTTTGGTGTAATTTAAGATTTGAAGAAAACTATTAAAATTTTTCCCGTCCTTCCTATTTTATGCAAATTAGATATGAGATTCATTGTTACTTGACTCTACAATTTTCAATAACCGCTAGGATACTAAGAGCATATCATCTTGGAATGCTGGTATCATGGTTGTTTAACAAGGTTACATTTAATTTTAAGTGCTTAGTAGAACATAATTTTGTATCTCTTATAATCTTGTTAGGTGGCTGAAGGCTTTTTTTTTTGAGTGCAGGATTACACACAATACATTCCCCTATCAGTTTATGAATTAGAATAATGGTTTGGGACACCCTTAATTTATGTGTTTGATCATTATATTGTTGGTATGATTGTGAATGCATTTTTGGAGATAAGTTTTACTCAATAAATTGTGAAGCACATGGAATCTTCTATGATTAATCCAAACAAATACATATGCCCCTTTATAAGTTAATTATTTGTTTGAGTATATATAATATATTTCTTGACAGTGTCTTTGGTTGATGTGCAGCATCAAGACTTGGGTTCTAGTATTTCTTCTACAGTCACAATGAAGGATTGTATATTACTTGCAACTTGTGGAGTAGATGAGATTCTTCTTCAAAGTCTTGAATTTCCAGCTGATATCTTCACTTCATGTCTCACAACACCTATTAAAATTGCATTGCAATGGTATTATCTTATTCTCATACCTCTAATCATCTCATTCTTTTTACACATGATTGGGAAACTACAATTTTTGATGCGCTAATAGCTAGCTCCTTTGTTGGGTACAAAAATTGGACATATTAGGGAGTGAGTTAATAGCATGGTTTCTCATACAAAATCAATTTAATATAGAGTTTTGGGTAATGACTGTTTATCTATCTTGTAACTTAAATTATTCTCATTTCCCTCAAATATGTGTCACAATGGATATAGTGTTTACATGTATCATAATATTGAAATGATTCTCTGAGGCAGGGCAAAGTTGTTTACTATGCACAAATAGCTCACTTCTAATGGAATGGAACTTAAAAACATTGGGATACTGAAATTAGTGATCCTTTTATTCCTGTCACATGAAATTTTTGGTTTTTGCAATGTATGTTACTAGTTTTGGATTTCTATTTGCTAAACATGATTACATCTTTATCTAACAAGACATAAAGAATTACCAAAATGCTTGTCACCCATCCTTGTACAATGCTAATGATTCTTAGTTGGAGTAGTTCCAAGATAAGTCATCTCTTGGGAAGTCTTGATGCTTACCCCTTAGAGAATTGCCTAAATTGAAAAGTGAAAAGTGGACCATTCATGCCCATGAGATGGTTTTCCATGATCTACATTTGATGAATTATGCATCAACAACTTTGATTCAAAAAACTATGCAGCTGAATCTGGCTAGGCATAATGTAAAAATTACCTTATTTGTCAACCTGATTTGTGTGTACGATTGATGATACATTAATAAATAGAAAATTAAGAGCTAAAATTCAAGCCATAGTATGCCAATTTTGTACACAAAAACTTGGCCTTATTTGTCCCAGCCGAAACCTTTAAAAAAAAGCCCACATTGGCATGTTGTGATGGTTAAATAGTGGTGTTGTTATTTCCATTAAGATTCAAATCCTTTAGAGATGAATGGGTTTATACCTGTGTGAATTTGTAAAAAGTGGTCTTTTCTGTTTTTTAGTAGATTGTCCTTTATCCATAAGAAAATGATATACCTAGATAAGTAGGCATATTGATGTACCTAGGAACTGGCATTATGTCATGGGACTCAGCCAACAATATATTTGTACCAAGTATAGTGCAGTGTAATGTAATTGTTCATACAATGTTGATATTTACTCAAGAGGACTATTTTTATTTAGTTTTATTTGCCAAGTTTCCTTTTTAGTTTGATTTTGTGCTGGTGATGCTTCAGACTCAAATGCCTACAAATGCTTCATGCAGTGTCTAATCTCATGCCCTAATCACTAGGAAAGCTCCTAGCTCTTATTACAGTTTGCTTACTGCAATGCCATATCCAGTTTGCATGTGATTCTACTGACCTAAAGGATCTTTGACCACAAACAATAGTAGTCTCCTTTGCCCAAGATAATACAACTTTGTTTGGATTTAAACAAGAAAATTGCAACAGAATTATTAGCGAGGATTTGTGTTTGCTCAAAAATTTCTTATCTAAGAAAGCCTTCCTGAGGGTTGTGAGCTTGTCTATTTCTCGTTTACGTCAAAGGTTCAATTCGAGCATGTTGCTAAGAGCCTACCCAAGGTTACAAATGCAAAGTGAACTAGTTTTTGATTACCTCTTTTATTAGAGTAGATTTACTTGTGGGGTGTAGAGAACATGGAGAGCTTGACTTAGATGACATTTCATGGAGGCAGTCAATAAAATAGTTCAAATGCCTTACCTATGATTCCACACTTTTCATGCATGTCTACTAGGGTAGTTGCAACTTAAAAAAATATATTCTCTCAATATATCTATTTTGTGCATATCCAACAACCATGGCTTTTGATGACCACATTATGTTCAGCCATCCTGTCAAACAGTTCACATGACTTATCTATGCTTCCATTTTGAAAGCATGTCTCCCAAGGAAAATGCTACTACTTCATCTACATCGTCTAATAAATCCTTTATGCTTTGATGGATGCCTATGGCTTATCCCAAGCTCTCATTCAACAGTTATGAGATGATCAATCAATAGGAAACAGTTGAGAGCTTAGAGTGACACAATATTTAGATGATCATATGAAATGAAATGGGCGTGTGAGTAGAAAGAAACTAGAAAGACATTGTGTATAGATGAAGGCATGAAATGGATAATTTTGGAGCACTTAGCATAGACACTTAGCATTCAGTACATATCATCATTTGAGATCAAATGGGTGTGTGGGATTATATGCATAGTGAATAATAAAGGAGGGAATTGAACCCTCCTTGAGGCTCACACTTGTTGAGGTCCACTTCAACAATGGCCCTTCCTATGAAATTGTTGTGTAAAACCTTTCTAATGAGATAATGTATTATGAGCTCTTCATCAGTGGGATGGAATGTGAATCCAGGAGGCAGTTGTGCATCACCCATATCATGACTATAACTAAAGTTAAGAGAATTCAATAATAGAGGCTCTTAACTTTAGTTACAATCATGATATGGGTGATGCACAACTGCCTCCTGGATTCACATTCCATCCCACTGATGGAGAGCTCATAACACATTATCTCATTAGAAAGGTTTTATAGAACAATTTCACAGGAAGGGCCATTGTTGAAGTGGACCTCAACAAGTGTGAGCCTCAAAAAAATTTTGATCAATGCCTAGTAGTTTTCTACCAAGAATTGGTCAAAATTTTGACCAATGCATGGCTATTTTTGACCAATAATTGGTCAAAATTTTGACCAATGCTTGGCAATTTTTGACCAAGCATTGGTCAAAATTTTGACAATGCTTGACAGTTTTCAACCAAGCATTGGTCAAAATTTTGACCAATGCTTGGCAGAACTTGTGCCAACATTTTTGAAAGGTTTCGACCAATGTATTGGTCAAAATTTTAAATAACTAGTAGGTTGGTCAAAATTTTGACCAATAGGTTGGTCGAACTTGGTCAAGATTTGGTCAAAAATTGGGTTGAAATTTCAACCAATAATGTTCAAAAAATGACCTCAAATGTACTAGTGTCTATATGCTCAAGTTATAGCCAAAAACTTGACTGCTGCTCCAAAAAGATCACCTCATAGGAAAAGTACAATCACTATGTTAAATTTGATGCCTGTATGGCCATCACCAGGCTGTCACCAGAAAAAATTTGGTGGTTGGATTGCTAATGTTAGTAGTTAAATTGATGATGTCACTTGGCCAAAAAATGATGTCAACATAGGTTTTGGCAGTGATGATATCAGTAGCCAGTAAGATGACATGGTAGTCTAGAAAATGATGTCAGTGCTGGTACAGTGTCAGAAAGTGACATAAGCAATCTAGAAGTGATGCCAACATGTTAGAGTGACAACAATGAGAAAACCATCAGTGGTGGTGGCACCTGGGAGGACAACCTGGTGGCACCACTGTACATGGTAGAGCCGAGGTGGTGATTTAGTAGTGGGTTAGCATCGAAGGAGTTGCAGCAAGGAGCTATAGGCTAAGCGGTCAAATGGTGGTCACTGGGTGATAATTAGCAGGTGGTCCCGCAGTGGCACCTAGGTACTGTAGTAGTGGCCACCCAAAATTAAAATTTTTTTTTGTTTGCATCCATACAACTGTACCACGGGGGCCAATTTTTTTTCCAAAAACCACCCTATAGCCAAAAACAAATATTTTTATATGAATCCTGACTACAAATGGTCTTCTAGATCCAATGGCAACATCTGTTTGCCCCAAAGTGCTTTGAAAAATTTCCCTTCACCCTTTTGAAGAAAAAAACTTTGAAAAAGTTGGGGTTTCTATATCTAAATCGTGGCTTCAAGAATCTTCAGACGATGAAGCAGTAGGTCTACTCTGATACCATGTAGAAGTTGAGAAAACCAACTTCATAGATCCTCAAGAACACCTAGTTGCAAATATCCTGCAATAAAAAGAAACCAAAAAATGAAAAATGAAAATCTTGGAAATTCTCAACAATATGAGAGAAAAAATGTATTCCAAGTTATGAAAATAAAAAGTACAATGGTTCAACCGTTAAAGGTGAATGAAACCCTAGAGGGAAAAAGAAACTAGATTTGTGCAATATAATTAATATAAAATATTAAATATATGCACCTATGAGAACTAAAGTAACTAGAGTAATAAATAACTTACTCAAACACTAGCCATGTCCTTCTTATGAGGATTATTCAATCCTCTAATATTCCATGAGAAGATCTTCATTTCTTATGGAATGCTTTTGATTCCAAGATATTCCTTTGTCTACCATCCACTATACTTTTGTTAGTCTCCAAAATTATTTTTTGCTGATTTCAAGGCATCCCTACTGGAGTATGGGTATGACCAACATCCCTTGTTTTGTTACCCCCATGTTTCTACCAAGAATTTGATTTTCTTTATTATTTTTTGGGTTGTTCCCCTTTTGAACTACCATACAACTAGAGGCCCCATCTGCATCACCACCTAAGATCTTACCACTACTAAAGAAACACAAACTTTCTACTTTATCCTTTGGTATCTTGGTTTCTTGAAGAAGCACAATATCCAGTTTATCATCTCTAATTATATTCCTAACCATGTCCTTCTTATGAGGATTATTCAATCCTCTAATATTCCATGAGATGATCTTCATTTCTTATGGAATGCTTTTGATTCCAAGATATTCCTTTGTTTACCATCCACTATACTTTTTATGGTCTCCAAAATTTTTTTTTGTTGATTTGAAAGCCTCCCTACTAGAGTATGGGTATGACCAACATCCCTTGTTTTGTTACCCCCATGTTTCTACCAAGAATTTGATTTTCTTTATTATTTTTTGGGTTGTTCCCCTTTTGAACTACCATACCACTAGAGGCCCCATCTACATCAACACCTAAGATCTTAGCACTACTAAAGAAACACAAAGTTTCTACTTTATCCTTTGGTATCTTGGTTTCTTGAAGAAGCACAATATCTGGTTTATAATCTCTCTTTATATTTCTAACCATGTCCTTCTTATGAGGATTATTCAATCCTCTAATATTCCATGAGATGAACTTCATTTCTTATGGAATGCTTTTTATTCCAAGATATTCTTTTGTCTACCATCCACTATACTTTTTCTAGTCTCCAAAATTATTTTTTGCTGATTTGAAGGCCTCCTAGATTATGGGTATGAACAACATCCCTTGTTTTGTTACCCCCATGTTTCTACTAAGAATTTGATTTTCTTTATTATTTTTTGGGTTGTTCCCCTTTTGAATTGACATGCCACTGGAGGTCCCATCTACATCACCACCTAAGATCTTACCACTACTAAAGAAACATAAACTTTCTACTTTATCCTTTGGTATCTTGGTTTCTTGAAGAAGCACAATATTTGGTTTATCAACTCTAATTATATTCCTAACCATGTCTTTCTTATGAGGATTATTCAATCCTATAATATTCCATGAGATGATCTTCATTTCTTATGGAATGCTTTTGATTCCAAGATATTCCTTTGTCTACCATCCACTATACTTTTTCTGCTCTCCAAAATTATTTTTTACTGATTTGAAGGCCTCCCTACTAGAGTATGGGTATGACCAACATCCCTTTTTTTTTACCCCCATGTTTCTACTAAGAATTTTATTTTCTTTATTATTTTTTGGGTTTTTCCCCTTTTGATTCTCCTTTTTCTCTGTCCTCACTTTCTTCTTGTGCTCCACATCTATCTTTTTTTTTTGAATTAATTTCTTCCTAACCTTGCAAAGCTCTATCAATATCTTTTTCACCCTCCCACTTGGATGATCTATCTTCTATTATCAAGATTACATCCCTATGTAGTGAGTTCCTATTATCCTTGATGTTCATATAAAAGCATTTAGATGAACCCGGTCCTAGAATAATACATTCTTGTGCCTCTTGATAACATGGTTCCTTTATGTTAATAGTACTCTTGCTAATAACACTAGACATTTCACTTTCAACAATATTCACATCATTTTTCTCATTTTTCTTTGCCACTTCCATCCTTCTACTTTGGCCTTCTTCATCATAGGTATCCTTTATCACTATTTTCTTAATGGAATGATTGAGCCCTTCTCTAAAACTTGGATTTGATCCATTAGATTCTCATTCTTAGTGTCTTTACTAATCATCTCAATAGGCTCCACTTGATTGCAGATATTAGCCACTTTTACCCCCTTCTCTATTTGAGTTTGCTCCATAGGCTCAACATCAACCTTGATGCCTTTTCAAAACCACTCTTTTTTATATTTCTTTAGGATGTTGACTTTATTAGGGCATTTCTTTTCCTAGTGAACCATTTTTTTACAATGAAAATAGGAAAAAGGAATGGATTCATATTCAATCTTCTATTGCTAGACTCCTAGTTTAGATTAAAGTGTGATGGAATCGAGCATATCAACCCCTTGAATGACTCACACACATATTATGGCATAAGTTAATCTCCTTCTTGACACTATCTTAGATCCATTAATAGGATCTCTCCAAAGGTATTAACTATTCCTTGAAATACATCCTCTACCCAAAACTCTAGTGGTATCCCTAGTAATTTAACCCAAATAGGGGCTTGCACAGTCAACTCACCCTGAGAGCTTAGGTTAGGGAAAAAAATTTGTAATAACATTGTATGTTTTGTCAATACCCACATTCCACTATACAAGATGTTTCTATGATCTTCCTCACAAGAAAAGTAAAAGGATAGGCAACCTTTTGACATAGCAACAATATCAACCTATCCCTTCAAAGCCCATTTCCTTTTTAAAAAGGCTCAAACTATCTCAATATTCAATTTGGCTCCCAAGAATCTCCCCACAAGGGTATGATCCATTCTAGATATGTTCATATCTATGATTTCATCTAGTATTTCCAAAATAAATGAGTCTTTCTTGGTAATAGATACATTCTTGACTAGAGAAAAGAAGACTTACTAGTCAGCTTAATGCCAAACAAACTTGACCATTTTTTGGTAGGAATCTTGACAATTGAAGTAGACCTAGGTCCCCTCCTAGGTCCCCAAGTACCCCACCTCCATTAGTTTCCATCCCAAGCTATCCTATGTCAATAGTTGTCTTAGATTAACGTCACTCCCTGATAGGCCTGCACTAGTCCCATTTGAAATTTGAATTCTACTATTCCCTCTCACACCTCTAGCTTTGCCTGCTTCCACACCCATAGTAGAACAAGTGTGTTGAAAAAGGTTCTACAACTAATTGTAGAAATTTTATGTGGATTTAGTGATTCAATAGTAATACCTTTTGTAAGTGGGCTTATATGTGAGCTATCATATCCTTACTCTTAGATGAGGATGAGTACATTTGTAAGAAATTACAATTAGAGGGGGAGTGTAAAATATCTCTTATGGATTATGAGCTCTCAAAGGAATTGATTTTGCATAAGGTTAAATATTCAAGGAGCACATGGCTGAAAATGAGCTAATATAAATAGCCATATAGGTTATAGGGTTTCCAAAGATGAGAAAGGACCAAATTAGAAGAGAGTAGATTTGATTCACATGCTAGAAGACTTGGATAGAAAATCATGTTTGTGGGAATTGTAATGAAGAGAAACATGATAAGTGAGATCACATAGGATAAAGCTTGGTCATGCATTCAGATTGACCTTGTATGAAAAATATGAGGCATCTACCTAAGAGTGTAAGAGTCTCCAAGTGGTTGATGTAGAGATAATGATTGATAGGCCACATGAAGAAGTGGTCCAATTAGCCAATGATGATGAATCCATATCTTATTGGGATATGGAAAGTGACATTTATGACATTGATTTGTGTCACACTATGTACTCATATACCTCATGTGTTCTTGATTGATCTCATAAACTTACTAGTTTATCTAATTTGGAGAGTCAAATGAAAGTAGTTAAAGATAAAACTATTGTAAGTATATCACATTTTTATGACACATGGGATGTTTAGAGAAAATAATTACCGAGGAGACAAAAATCACTCAAAGAAGAGTTATCACATTTGTAAGTGATTAAGGGAGGTATGAAATGATAAAATCGTATTATCTGCATCTTCATTTTTATCATGATCCTCTCCTCAGTCTTACAAAGATTTATTCAAAGGCATTTGTGAAGTAGACACCCTCACCTTTGGGCTCTCAAATACTAATGACACCCTATAGTGGCATTACATGAATTGAAAAAATGAAATTGTGAAATTAATCAAAAATTAAATTTGTCATGTTCTACTTTAGCTCAACATTCATATATAAAGATTAAGGAGGTTGTAAGTGATGATAACGTGAGGGTTGATCGAGATGAATATGTTTTATCTACTTTTAGCATGCATATTATGCTTAGTAATAAGCCATTAACTGAAGTTAGTATTCTTTTTTTTTTTTTGGTGGCTATGGCTAGGAAGCTGTCAAATTTTTTCTAATGGAATGCTAATGTTAGCATGACATCAACACTACATCATCATCCCTCTTGCACGTCTCTAAGGTCCTTTTTTACCTACTTGCAATTTTTTGGCCATAAGTTGAGCATACTGAGGTATTTTCCCAATCTAAAAGAAGCACCAAAAAGCTAGTTCTAAGACAGAGACATTGGTGTAGGTATTTTCAGGTTTTGATGCAATTTAGTTGCCTATTTTTTAATTGAAGTCCAAATTTCTATTTTTGACTTCGACATGCATATCTTTTGCATCCCATGTTAGTTTTTTGAAAATGTTATATTTTTGGAAAGCTGGTGTTGTCATCTTTTTAGAAATGTAGTATTTTTCCTTAGTATCTAGCCCATGCTCTTTCTATCGTGTTTTTGGCATTTTTTCTCTATGGTGGATATCTTGGGTGTTTTAAGTCTGGGGATCATTTTCCTAGCATGGAATCTTTTGTTTTGGATTATACTATCTTGTGTATCAACTTTTTTCCTTTTTTGATCATTATTGACACCATTTATAAGAACTTTTATGTATATGCACTAAGATAAAGTGCCACTCTTGCATTTTGGATTCATGAATGTTGTTTTGAGACAGTTGTACTAACACTATTTTTATAAAGCACCATGGGGGGGTAGTTGTTTGCTATTTTAGGCCTTCTTCCTTTTTTTTTCCCATGCAACATCGGTGTGACTATGTCTTTATAGGTGTTTGTACCTCCTTCCCTCTCTCATCATTCTTGGTTATGTTTGTAGAGGATTTTGGCCCACCTTTTCAGTTGCCTGTCATCTCATGCCATCTGCATTAAGGGTGGGTTATTCTATTCTTCTAATGCATCTGTGGTTTGATGGTTTGATAGTGTGAGCTATGTATTTAGTGGTTGATCCTATATATGAGGCAATTGCAATGGTTGGCTACCTATGCATTTTGGTGAGATGGATCATCTACCATATAGACATGCTTAGTTCATACCTTCTTC
Source organism: Cupressus sempervirens (assembly GCA_028749045.1). Lineage (NCBI taxonomy): Eukaryota > Viridiplantae > Streptophyta > Pinopsida > Cupressales > Cupressaceae > Cupressus > Cupressus sempervirens. Next base: position 439,550,208 of record CM053793.1, on the reverse strand, counting down.
TTCCATGGAGGTTCTTTAGATCAATAGTTTCTTCTGATGGCATAATTTTCAGTTTCTTCATGCTTTAGTGATGCTTTTCATGATCACTCTTTGTTCCTATTTTAGGAGACATTCCCCTAGTTGGAGGCTTCTTCAGTCCTTCACTAGGTTACCTCTTTTTGGGGGAGGGTTTTTCCCATGTGGTTTTCTCTCTTTCCCCATTTTTAGAGGTTGCATCTCTTTGTATTATACATGGGTACCTAACATGGCCTTGTTGCCAGGACCCATTCTACATTTCATCTTAGTTTTGTGAGCTTAAGGCATTCCCCTAAGTTTCACTTAAGTGGGGGTGTTAGTGTAAATAATTAATTATTTATTCTATTTACTTAAGCTTAGTTAGATTAATGCAAGTAGTTGATAGCTGTAGAGATAAGTTGTTGAAAACACAGGAGTTTGTTCCCTTCTAGCATGTTTCACCTTTTTGTGGATGCTTAGTTGTCAACCTTATCTTCTACCACTTTCCAGCTTGTTCTACAAGCTTCCATGAGGCCTTTATATTCGGGCTCTCTCATTGTATTTTCTCATCTCATTTTCATTGTAAATACATTTTCATTATTTTGTAATATGTTCCCTCTCAAGTTCATTTAGGGTTTTTCCAAGCTCCACATCTTCCTTCTTGGTTTCCCTTTGATAGGTTATTTACATGCAGGTGATCTTGGTGAGTTGTGGAGTTGGATTTCATCAACTCCTATAGATTATATAATAAGGAGTTCTTGTCACCTTTATTTTGACCCACACATAAAGGACTTAATGATGTGCAAGTGTGGATTAGCTCAAGGAATGTATCACCCATTTTAGGATGAAGGGTTATAGATATTTAACTCAGATGATTGTAAAAGATTTCTTATAGGGACACTAATTAGTTTTGAATTATATTGATATATATTTGAGAGAGTTGGTTACTTCTATATCATAGAGATTTCATACAGGCACATGATTACATGGTGATTATGGTGTCAGTTAAGACAAGTTGGATTAGTTGTAGAGATGGCACATTTGTGGGAGTTTAGCTAAGGTCTGGTCTAGTTTGTAATGCCCTACCCATGAATCCTTTGAAATAAGGATAAAACAAACACAAACATATTTTTTGTTAAGTAATAAATAAATACATACATACATTAATTGTAGAGATAACAACATAAGAGTTAACTAGCTAAGAAAAGATCCTCAAATGTTTCATTACCTACAAAATGCATACATTTATATCTGAGTTATTAATCATGCAAGATTCATTCCATTAACCATATTAACATTGGATGTGACATTCATTTGAATGTCTAAATAAAAATTCCTATGGGATTAAACATACAAGTTATTTCTTGATAAAATATAAAGAAATCATGAAAACTTTTCTAACCAATCTAAAAGTGTGTGATAGTCAATTTTCTTTGACTTGGGAAACTACAAATTCTAATTGTGTATCTGAAACATAAAGTTGCAACCTCCAAAAATCTTGAGAAGCACTCACTGTTTAAGGTGTGATGTTTCTCCTTTAGTATCATATGATGAAACCTCAAAAAGAACGTGACAAACTAGAGATACTACATGTGATACAAGTCATTTTGTCATGTGATGCAACTTTCAATGGTGTGCAATAAACTCCAATATCACACAATACAGTCTAGAGCTTCATGCGATGAAACTCACAACTAGGTGTAATGAAACACCATCTAATATCTCATCATATGATATAATGCACTAAATTGGTACAATAAAGTACCTTTTTCAATTTTATCTCCTAATTGAAGCCAAAACATAAGGAAAACCTCCACATTGAGGAGTACCAAAAATATCTATATTGAGGAGATAGGTACTTAGTAGCTTTAATATATCAAACTAAACAATCACTATCATCTAAAACATTATCCTCTCAATTATAATTATATAATCCATCACTATGAGAATACAACATCAAATACATAACATGTACATCAAGTAACTTCATAAACAACAGGTAAAATGCATCAAGAGAAGATCAATAAATAAAGTGAGCATCAAGATCTAATCTCGAAGCTAGGGGTTGATCATCTTTGTACTTTGATCCCTAGCACTCATATAGGGAAGATCAATAAATAAAGTGAGCATCAAGATCTAATCTCGAAGCTAGGGGTTGATCATCTTTGTACTTTGATCCCTAGCACTCATATAGGTAGAAAATCCTCTTAGCCACATCGAACCTATAAGCCCACCTTGCTGTGCATGTTGGTTTCTCAAATTGTTGTTCGAAAAACCTATGAGCCTTTTTTTCAATGTGGGGTAATCCAACATGATTTGGCCAATGACTAGGGTTGAACTTAGAGATCAAACTCTCTTTACTTTAGGATCTAATAACCAGGGAGGTATACTTAACGAAACTCTTTTGATGTAACTTATGTAGATTTTATTGCTTGATTCTCTTGGGATAGAAATTTATTCCCAAGGAGAAATCAATGATGTAATGTTTAAATACTTTATTGACTACTAAGATAAATGTGAAAATGTGAAAATATGGTGGGATTGGTAACAATGACTTAATTTGATATTGGTAATTAGATAGACAACCCTAACAATTATAATTTTTAATTAACTAAACAATAGATAGACTGGTCCCTTTTCATTAGGTAAATAGAGTCTAACTTGGAAACAAAGTATTATCATACCATTGAAGACAATGTGCATATCATCAGTTACTAGATAAAGAACTTTTGGAATATGGACCCTAGTCTAAGTGAATTTTGTTAAGTATGAATGTTGATGGTATCCCTATGGGGGAGTATCCTAGCATTTTTGGAGACATAAATCAAAGGTTGTGTGTTGCATTCATGAAAGATTTTGTCATCGATGTCAACATACAATTTATTCTATGAGACCGATAGAGCACTAGAAAGAATTTGGCTTTACAAGTTTTAGGATTGCATATTAGCCTATGCATGGTTTAGGATGTGTTCTAAAGAGTGCCTTGATGGTATAGTTAAATGTGCATGCAAAAATACGAAAAATAGTGCAAATTTATTTTAGATTTATTTAAAATAGCATTTAGATAGAATTTCTGGTTAAGTAGTTGATGATGTTTTGATTCTATCTCCTTATAGAAATATAATCTCATTAAGTGGGGTTGTACGGTGGTAAAAAACATGCTAAAGGTGATGTGGTTAAGTGAGAAAATTCATATGTTCATCAAGTAAAGAATTATGAAGATTTTAAGATGACAACTAGAGTGTAATTGTGAAAGTTGTAATATTATAATGTAACATGTAAATGTAATATCTTAAAATGGTCCTATATCATATTGTAAATTGGGAAAGCCTCAATGTAATGCCCCACCAAGGAACCCAAAATAAATTAAGCTAATTATGTTGCTAAGTTTGCTACACTTTTTTTTTGAAAGATTAAAACAACAAGAGATAACATAATGGAAGCAATAACACACATATACATAAAGCAATACAATAACAATTACATCTCCTAAGGGTTCCATGACATTGAATCACATACAAATTCTTGTTAAGATTAAATATGATACACAAAAAATTCCACATCATAGGATAACCATAAGTACGAATCAAATGAAATAATATACAAATAGATAAGATACCACATGTTATAAGCCAAATGCATAATCATCCTCTATACAAGTCACATGGTATGGAATGATAAAAAAATATACATCATGAATAAATACAACACCTCATAAGATCTCCACTAATCAAGTATAGTACATTAGAGTATGAAAAAATAAGATAATCACAAGATCTAAAGAATAGAACAACACAAGTACATCCAATAATGGCATACAATTATCATATCTCATTGGTATAAGATATACTACCACCCAACCTCATGGAACCTAAATGGCCCACTCCCCCCATGTTGAAGAGATAATCTCAAGTCCCATACCGATAAAAATCCAATAGTCATAACCATCATCTAGGTCAAGGAAATATTGATAGAAATCTATCTCAAAGGTACAAAGACACGAGTAACATCTAATCCTAGAGGCAACAAAGACATGTAGGAAACCTACTATGTAAATGGGCAAGTGTCATCGCATGAGCCAACTCTAAGGTTACCCTAGTAGCCTCTCTCAACTCCAATTGCCTAGTGATGCAATGTGGCATCATTATCTTCTCTTACATGCAAGGCATACTAATGAGACAAGGTTGCAAACAAGTGTCCTCTCTATTCCCATCCTAGCCTGTACTAGTACTTGAGGCATGGACAAGGCAAAACACTAAATCTTGTCAATTCATTTTAACCCATTTAATGAAATTTTAACACTTATTAATACAACTTGCAACAAGTTACCCAAGTAGCTTCTTATGGGCTTCGGCCTCCATTACAAGCCACTTTCGAGCATACACATTGATAACATACCCTAAGCTCTTAAAAAGTATAACTAGTAAAATCACAATATTCACCTCAATCCTATACAAGCAATTGGAAAGCACCAAAAGATAACTAATCAAAACTCATAGGTTACACCAAGAAAAATCACAATATTCACCTCAATCCTATACAAGCAACTGGAAAGGACTAGTAAATAACTAATCAAAACTCATCAAAGAAATACATGAATGCATCACAATGGTCTAGAATAAAAGATTATGGCCAAATAATATATGTAACATCATCATAGAACAAAATCTCCCAAGCCTCTAGTAAACAACATAATTGGTCAACGTACTAAGTTTAACCCAACACCAACATGAAATAAATCATATATTTCATCAAGTATTTAAACAAGTGTAGTTAAATAGTTAACAAGGTTTATCAATATATTATCATCACAAAATTTGACTCACAATATGGGTTTCAAGTTTTCATTTTCCAAAAATGTCCCATTTGATTTTAAAAAATTGAGGTCACAAGTATTTCAAATGACCCAGTAATCCATTAAAAGACCTTAGTACATAATACCATTTTCACATAAAATGAAATACTTTTTAAAATAGTGATCAGAATATTATTAAAAATTTCTCTTCATTAAAATTAAACTATAGCAATTTTTTTAAATATATTTATTGAATAATAAATAAAAAAAATATTTTAATTAAATATTATTAAAATTATTATTATTATTATTAGATTATTAATAAAATTACATATATTAATTTATTAATAATCATAATTATTAAATTAAATAACAAAATTATTATTATTATTCAAATTTTATAATAATAAAAAATGTGATTTAAAAATATCTCAACCCCAAAAGATGGGATGTAGTGAAAGTCATGTTGCCTTGGTAGTAGCAAACTATCTTCGGACATTTGCACGGTGTATAGTCACTGTCAATGGCAACCAAGGGTGGGAAATGGCATCCCTGCCCCCACCCCCCCTTGCCCACATATTTTATATGTTTTTCATAAAAAGTTCCATTCCACGAGGTTTCGAAGTAAAAAAAATTAGTGTTATTACCACGATAATAATTTTATTATTGTGTTATTAATACATGTATTTTTTAATACATTTTCAATATAGATCTGATAGGGGAAATTAATTGAAATAGTCAAATTGTTAAATTAAATCTAGTTTTCATTTGCAAACCCTATCCCAATCTTAATTTTCTAAAATTCTAATTTTTCAATAAGAGTTTTTGATTTATTTCTCTCACAAACATTTGAATAATGAATAACAGTAATTTCTCAAACAAGGGCTTTAACCAAAATTGATCTCTGAAACAAGATCCACAAACAACCACGAAGATGATAGAGGTAATTCAAAGGGAAATTACTGTGATAATCTCAACAAAGTTTCTACCTCGATCTGATGCTAACCAGACAAACGCTTGAAAATTGTGAGAATTCCCCTCTCTTGAAACCCTTTCCATAAATTTTCTCATCCAAACTTGTGTGTAGAGAAATGAGCTCTAATTTCTTAATAAAGAGCTTTCTCCTTTAGGTTTTTGGTTTTATGAACATGCAAAGACTTTTCTTTATTATTTTAATTTAATTTAATTTCATGTGCAAACTTTTTACATTTTAATTAAAATAAAGTTTATTTAATTTATTCTCTCTCCTTTTTATTAAATATTAAAATGTATTTAAAAGTACAATTATTCAATTTAACTAATAATAATATTTAAAGTTCATTGTTAAAATGAAACTCCCAAATTAATTATTATTAAATTAAATAAATATAACTACGCAAAATTTAAAACTTTAATTAAATCTTTAAATTTGATTCTTATAGTTAATTAATTTCTCAATCAATTAAATATAATTTAAAATTAATTTTTCTTTATAAATTTTTTATTAAATTAAATCATTTCATATTCTCTTTATTGATTTAATTACAACTATAAATCACAACAACTTTACAAATCTGAATAAGAAAACCTATTTGAAAGATAATACAAATTTAAACTTAAGGGTCAAAATCTTGAATTCACATCACTTTGATGAATTCAAAAGGGTGAATAGCTCATATACTTTTCCTATATTCTAGGACAATTAGCTTAAGGTTAGGAATTGGACTCAAGAATTATCTCCCCTCTTTACCATTGAGATACTATGATAAGGCATGCTCATCCTGGTAATTTAGGGAAGTCAATGCCTGGTACCTACAATCTACATAAAATTCAAACATGTACATATGCATATATATATCTAAACTAAATAAGAAATGGCAGGGAGTGGTGCATTGTGTAGATACAAACTAGAAAGTGACTATGATTCCCTCCCTCAATCACATCAAAAACATCAAACATAAAGTAAAATATACATCTACATCATACACATGCAAGTATGGGGTAAGTAACCATAAAAAACTATATATAAATCATCCATCTAACTATCATCATGAAACAACTAAAGTCATTATATGAACATATGAAGTATCATCATCAAAAGAATAAACATGAACATGTGAACTAACCAAGTATCAAGTAGTTCATCAAATATATAAAATGAGTATGAAATAACATCTAATCAAATCAAGTAACTAAATACCACTAAATCATAAAACATAACCATAAAAGCTGGCCTCAAAGAATCGACAATAGAACCTAAAATGTAAACAAGGGATAGACATTACATCCACCACCCCTAGACTTAGGCTTACTCTTAGAAGGCTACAAACAAGATAAAACTCAAGCACTCAATGTGCAGGTCACATTGGACCCTTTCCACCTATAGGAGGATAAGACTCCACTGCAAATACCCTTTGAGATCTACCCATATCTCCAACCATGGGCTATGATACTAAAAGTCTCTAATCTAAGAACTATGGTTTTTGATGGGGATACTGGGACAACTTATGCCAATGTTTTCCACATGAAAAAGATTTTCCAACAAAACTCCCCTACACTCTAGGTGCACTGGATAGCTAAAAGCTACCCCTACTAGAAAAAGAGTGAGTACTCTGTGCTAGCTGGTCATACTGATTACGCCTATTATGCTAAGAGTATTGAGAATCCCTAGAGTGTGAACCATCGCCACCACTCCACGCTAGAGGATAAGATCATCCATACTGATGTTGTTGTTAATTTCTTTTAGAAGAAGGAGGCTTCCTATTACTACTCATTCCTTGGTTTTGTGTACCCCTAGACCTAAATGGTGCATGTCCACTAGCACATGCACCTACAAAACCACCATATCCCAAAGTGAAATTTTGCTTCACAAGAATAGACTAATGAACTACATCCTTAAGTGTCTTAGGCTAGAAAAACTTCATACCCCAATGAAAGGGTTGTTCAAACCTTGAATGAAGTGTTAAATTGTCAGTGGTGAATTGTCACTAATCCCTGCATAAGGCATAAGGCATGAGCTCATTGAACTTTTGCTCATACTCCACCATGATCATGGTATACTACCTCAAATTATAAAATGCCTTGTGTTGCTACCACTAATCCAGTAAAAAACAATCACAAAAAAATTTAAGAAATAACCCCCAGGTAATAGTGTTCATATCCACACCTAGCTTCTTTTCTTCAATGTTCCACCATGTAGCCACAAAGACCTCCAAATGTGTGATGGCATACTTTTCTTTGACATTAGATTCAAAGTCTTGCATCATAAAACATTTTTCTAAGGTGATCAACCAATTCTCTACATCATAACCAGTACATTGTTTGGTGAAGGGTTTGATCTTGGCTCGTTGTAGGTCTATCATTTACATGGCCTTAGTCAAATTCTACCTATCACCATAAGGATATCCCTAAGGACTCTTGGACCTCCACCTCTCCTTGTTTCTAGCATGATGTGATTCCTCCTTATCAGTGTATGCACCCAAAAATGGTCGCCTAGACTATGGGCCCCCATTATTCAATTTATCAATTTATCAAATTTTTTGAATCAATGGTTTGTAATATTTTATTAAATCAATTTCCTTGATCAAATTCGATTTATTTCATTTCTAAGATTGATCATTTTATTCCAAGTCTTATTTAATTAAAAGAAAATATTCTCTTTTAATTAAATAAAATAAAATCCCCATTTAATTAAAAGAAAACCTCTCTTTTAATTAAACAGTTCATCCACATTTAATTAATTAAGAGAAAAACCTCTCTTTTAATTTAATTTAATATCTTCTATTTAATTAAAAAGAACTTGCTCCCTTTTAATTAAATAAAAATCCCACTTAAATATCTCTTTTGATGAAAAAAGGAAATAAAATAAATTCTTTTTATTTAATTTCTCTACACTTAAAAATATGATCTAAGTGGGATTTATCTTTCCACTTTCTCCTCAACCACTCCTCTTTTCTAATTGGTGGAATCTTGTCTCACATGGATCACCACTTTCTTCTCAACCACTCCTCTTTTCTCATTGGTGGAATTTTGTCTCACATGGATCAAGCTCTATTATCCCATATTGGTTGTGAGAAGCCTTTCACCTCCATAATTTCTTTTATAAGGGAGAGCCCTCTCCTCATGTTAGAGACCCATGATTATGCTATCGTTATGCTGCAGGTTTGAAGACTAATTTTTGAAGGAGTTTGAATACAAAAGCTTTTTGTGGAGAACTTCTATTTTCTTGCCTTTTTCTCTCTTGCACCCATCATGGGCTTTTAGCTTAAATCTTGCATTTATAGATTAGATTTTTCTTTCATAGATTAGATCTTATTTTCATGCATATTTGAAGATCATGGAGACTAGCATTCTTGCTTTTCCTCTTTGAATCTCTCATCTCATGGTGTACTTGCATGGGCACAAAAATAGGTCAAACTGAGGGCCTCCATTGCAAACCCTTGCACTCTATGAGTAGAGATCTATGGATCGATTTGTGAGGGCTCATTCTTGAGTTTTCTTACATGTAATGATTCATAGAAGTGTGACAACATTTTAGCACACATTTTTGGCGCCCACCGTGGGGCCTGAATCAAGTTTCTAGCTCCATTTAATTTTATTTTTCATCTCTGGTTTTTTACAGCAGCATATTGGATCTAATCAAGTGCTCTTGTAAATTTCTCACTTTGGTTTTAAGGCCAACCCATATATAGATTGGTTTGCAGGCAAAAAATCTAGTTGGTTTAAAGATTCAATCATATCTTTTAAACCACTTAGAGTTTGGTTCTGAAATTTTTTTTGTGAGTTGTTTATGTGCCCAAAATGTCTCAGTTCGATTTTTAGATCATTTTGACATGATTTGCGGGAGTTATGAATTTCTCTTTATTTTTCATAAAAAGCTGTTTCTGATCGCAAATCAGCGTATTTTTTGGAAAAATTTATATTTTCAGAAAGATTTTTGAATTATAATGGGGGTTATTTCTTTGTGTTTTGAATTTTGAGGCCGTATTAAAGATCAAAAACTCGATTTGATGAATCTGGCCTATTTTGAATAATTGGGTCCCTAGGGCACAAATGAAGAATTTTTTTTGAATTTCTTACATTTTTGGAAAGCTATTTAGTTTTTACCAGGGGTCTCTTCTTTTCATTTCTATTTTTGGGTTCAAAATCATAGCAAAAAAAAAAGGTCTAATCATGTTGACTAGGTTATTCGTATTTTTTTTGCAGGGATTTTCGTGTTTTTCTGATTTTTTTCTGTTAACTGCTCACTGTTTTGGATTTTTCTATGTTTTCTGATTTTTTTGGAACAACATAGCAGCAAGTTATGATTTCATTGGAAATAAGTGCTAAAGTTGTTAAAAATAGGTAAGATCTACTAAGCGCGTTGCGAGGACTTCAGGTATTCTTCTTTGGCTGATAACACTTTGATTTGGAACTTTAAAATGAACCTCTCATGTGTCTAGCTTGTGTGTTTTGCTTATGCTTTTATTTTTCAAACACATGCATAATTGATACTAGGTTGTAATCTCCATTGATTTTTATTTAGCAAGCTTGATTATTAGTGATAGATTTAGATAGCTATATTGGGTTATTGGACTCGCTGAATCCGCCGACCCCTCATTCCACCCCGTGGTTGCAAGATCAGCGCCACATTAAAGGGGATGGGTCTACAGGATAGAAGCGTTAAGTGCTCCACTTGGCAACCCTCTTGTGCTTTCTAGAACTCACTAATCTTTAAGTTGTGGACTCGTTTTGGCTTGTGTGAGGGGTTAAGTGTTCCACATCTTTGGACTCACCTTACATTAGTTAAAGCATTAAGTGTACCACCTTGTGCTTTTTTATTATTCTTGGATAGATTTGCTTTTGGGGAATGAACATCTGTACACACATAGTAATTAGGCCCCATGAATACTATTGGTGGATCTTGAGGGAGTGAGTTCCTAGTGAAACTCCTCTCAAAGACGGATTCCTTGTAGGTGGGGAGGATACTTTGAGAATCTCTTAGATAGATGGATCTTCAACTTGGTGATTGAGGCATCCTTTCTCCGGAGAGGTTGATAGATCACTAGGGGTTGATTTCATAGATCTTGAGATAATCTTAGTTAGCGTGTCGGATTAATCTGGTTGCTTTGATTGGGCTAAAAGTGCAAAGGTGTCAAAACCTTGGATCTAAAAGCTAAGTCCCCTTGTGGTCCACTATTGTGAGTCGGTCACCTTTAGAGAGGGTTAACCATAGCAGACAATCCCTATACAGGGCAAACTGCAGACGGAACCTCAAGCGGTAATAGCCACTTCTGCCGTGGTTGCAATAATCGCTATATAAATGTCCTCGTGGAAGAAATCTCCATGGGGTATGGTTCATTGTGGGTTGTCAGATCTCCCTAGCAGCTCTTGAAGATTAAGTTCTCAGACTGTGTCAAAACCTCGGTGCGCCGAGATTGGAGGTCACCCCTGTGAATCATAAAAGTTGCAGAGTCAAACCATTACTAAAAACCTTAGAGAGGCCAACTTTTATTTTCTAGGGATCTATGCAATGATTGTGAAACTTTTTGAGAACATACACAATTAGCTCTCCTAGGGATTAGCATAAACTAAGTCACTTGATTGCTCATGCGCAAGGTTGCTTTGCCCCTTGTTCATTGTTTGAAGACTGTTTGCTTGAAATCCCTATTTTCTATCTTGTGTGCTTGGTTTATGATAAAAAATCTATTGATACATCTAGTTGGATATTTAAAATGAACAAAATCTGAGTTCTTGAGTTGAGACTTTACGATCGAATAACTTTGTTATCCCATTATTTCTAGTCTCCCTAGGTTGGTCCTATTTGGATTAGGGTACTTTTCTCATTGTTAGAAGCCTTTTTGCACCATGGGTTATTGTGCTTTGACCTTTTGAATTAGTAATCATTGATTTCACAAGAGACCTTGTTTGGAGTTGGTAAGATATAAATTGTCCTTATTGAGAAAGATCTACACTTGGATCCTTTGATATTACACTTGGAGAGTTTTAGTAATTTCTTGTCCACACTTTCATAAAAAAAAAAAAAAAAAACCAATTTTAATTATTTATAATTTGGGTAAATCATCCTCCTGGTCCATATGTGCTAGGGTATTCACCCAAAGTTGTGGGCACCTCTGTGGCAGTGTTGGTTTATGCCTATTGCAAAATTCTATCTCATCACATCTCTTTTGGACAAGTTAGTGCTTTTACTATCCTAGTTTGATACCAATGTTTCTTAGGGTTATCCTATCAACTAGTACATTTTCTTTCATGTTGATTACAAGTGCTATTACATGTTGCTCAACATTCAAATGATCTCAAATGGTATCAAATTTCACAAAATAACTCTTGGTCTTCTTTCTTCTTCATCTTTCATGTCTTTCTAATCTGTCATTTCCACTCTTCCTCTTCTTCATGTCTTCTTGATTCTTTTCCTCCTATTATCATATAGTCTACATTCTTCTATTCATTCTTTCTTGTCTTCCATACTTGATTCTTCTTCTTCTAGAACCATGGATCTTGGATATCTTTTTAGGGATCCTCATTTGAGCTCAGATGAAATCCACCTCCTTCTTGAATTTGAAAAGTGTTGTCACTCCAATAGATGCATGGATGCTAACGTTGCAATAAAAATGATTAAAAAAATGGATAAATCAGACACTTTTGCTAGGATCATGTGCAAGATTAAATCACAATATCCTTCTTCCAAATATTTTCCATCTTCCAAGTCTTATCATGATTCTTCTAAATATCATACAGATTCTTCATCCTCCAAGTCTTATCATGATTCTTCTAAATATCGTTCAAATTCCTTATCTTCCAAGTCTTATCATGATTCTTCTAAATATCCTTCATATTCTTCATCTTCTAAGTCTTACAATAATTCTTCTAAATATCATTCACATACTTCATCTTCTAAATCTTACCATGACTCTTCTAGATATCATCCATCTAGGTCTTCACCTACTTCTTCTTCACAATATCATTCTTCTTCTACTTCTACCAAGAGTCTTATTCCTCTTATTGAGATAGATCATAATGAACAACATGAAAAGTCTTGTGATACGCTTATCTACAATGCCTATAGTGACAATGATTATGATGATGATTATTATTACATTCCAACAGTTCCTAAAAGTCCTCCTAGTCCTATGCTTGTGCTTAAAGGGGATGAGTCACAAAAAGATATTGATGGTAATTCACATGAATCAAATCTTGAAAACAACATTGATAAATTTTGTGAACAATACCTAAATGATAAATCTGCATTTTTTGATGAAGAGAAAGCATTTTTTTGTGCTAAAATACAACATCAATGGGATAAGAGTTCCTCTTCTAAGAACCCTCATGCTGAAAATAAAGATTACACTCTTGAGCAAGATCATGTTAATGTTGAACCTTTGTCTTCTGATTCTCCCCTTCCATCTTCTACTTCCTCCACTATCCATACATCTCTTAAAGATTCAGAGTCTTTCAAATCTCCTACCAATCCTTCATCCAACAAAGATCCTAATGCTTTTCATGCAGTTCCCTATAGTTATCCTCAAGGGCTACCTCTTAAAGAAACTCAAGCTAACCTTCACTTGGCTACAAATACCTTTGACAATGCTAAACCTAAAGAGCCTAAGCCTTCATGCACTATAATGCCTACTTCAGCTAGTCCTTCATCATCTATTCCAAAGTCTTCCATACAATTCCAACATGCTTCCTTCTCCTTAGGAGTGCCTTCATGTCAAGAGGACTCTAAAAATGATAAAAAAAAAAATATAAAGAAAGATCAAGATCAAGAACCTTCCATGTCATCCAATTATTTTCACAATGTTTCTGATACATTTCATGGTTCTTTTGATCCCTTACACCCTTTCTCATTCATTCCACCATGTCTTAAGTCTTCTCCTAAGAAAGATCAAGATACTACTTACACTACTGAGCTTATTGACAATCAAAATGGCCTTAATATAGTTGCACCTTCCAAAGATGATACTTCCATTAAGGTTATTAAAAATAGTGCTATTACTTCCAATGTTGAGCCTATTGAAAATCAAGAGAACAATTCTATGCTTATGTTATCTAAAGATCCTTGTCAAGATCAAAGTCTTCTATCTTCTTGTTCTACCACTCCATGTTCCCTTTCACTTTCTACTCTTCCTAAGTCTTCTCAAGCTATAAGTTCTCCTATTAAAGAAGTTGCTCCTATTCAAGATGTTCATGATATTATTGAAAATCCTAATGTTCACTCTAAAAATGCTGATGTCCTTGACTGTCATATAGATATTGATGAACTTATTGATTACCCTTTTGCATCTTCCACATCCATCCTTGGACCTCCCCCACCAATACTAAATCCTTCACATTTTCCTTCCATCTTGGGTCCTTATATCCCTCCCTATCCTATCTTTTCTCAAGATCAACGTAGATGCATATCCTTGAATTCTTTTCATCCACCCACTCACCTAAACCAGTCATATCATCCTTCTTCTTCCACAAGTCCCAAGTCTTTTGGAAGTAACTTGAATGTTCAATATAAGAAAAAGAAGCAATTCAAGAATCCATATAAAAAGGTAGACCACCATGTCTCTTCTAATCGACATGGGGGCATTAAGTCAAAAGAGATATCTAAGAAAAAAATTACAAGACAAGTATGGGTTCCAAAATCCATCATTGAAGATATTATCTCTAAATCATCAAAAAGAAATGAAAAGAAGCCTAAGGCTATATGGATTCCAAAATCTCTCTTGAGAGAGTCTAATGTTGAACAACAATTAAATTTGACATTCAAGCTTCCAAAGATTTCCGCTTCATCTTCTTCCAAAAGCATTCTTCCATTCCATGTGCCTAAACTACAACCTTTTCTATCCACTCACCATATTCCTTCACATATTTCTTCATTCACATTTTCTCCATCCTTTCGCCACCCTTCAAGGTGTGTTTTGACGTTGATCTTGCCTTCATTTCCATTTTTCAATCTCACTCACTTCACATAAAGCCATATCCTCCATTTTTGTCTCCCATCTTCCTTTCCCTATTAGCATCTTTGAGCATATCATTTGAATTCCTTTGTATGTCATGGTTTAAAATTTCAAGGAGCATTATCTATAAAGCTTGAATTCTTCCAAAAAAAAAATTGAAAAAGATTGAAAAAAAAAAGAAAAAAAGAAAAAAATTGAAAATGTGCCTTGGTGAAAACCTAGTAATTAGGCACCTTGGTAGCAAAAGTAAAGAGAAATAAATTCATCCTATGGTGAAAACCACTCCCTTGTGGTGCCTTGGATAAGTACCATGATGAAAACCTAACAAATAGGCATCATGCATAGTTCTTCTACATCTTTCATTCATTTCGTCTTCTCTCTTTGATTTTGACAATGTTAACCTATAGAAAAACATTTGGCTATCTTGTGAGATATCTTATGATGATCTTGTTTTCATTCCTTTCATGTTTAGCCTTCATATCTATTTTCCTCCATTCATTCTAGTCTTTCGCTACCCTTTTCCCATTTACCCCTTTGGTCTTGATCTAATAAAATAGATTAATATATGATGCTATGAAGTCTCTTGACATGTCTACTTCTTTGGATTGCATCTTTCCCACTTTTACATTATGCTTTCTTGAATTATCCTATACTGGCCTTTCATTTCTTGTCCAAATGTTCTTTACATGACAAATTTTCCCTAGCTTGGGTACTCTTGAGGAGTCAACCTTTGAAGATCACTTTCACTTGCTTCTCCTTCCTTATCCATCATATTTATCAGCTTGTTACTCCATCATGTCCTCCACCTTACTAAACATTGGGATTGCATGATGTGATCTTGCTTGAGAGTTTGATGTCCATTCTGTCTGGGGGCATCTTTGTACATATTTATTGATCCTGAAAAAAAATCAAAAAAATTGATATATTTCAAAAATTCAAAAAAATGATATATTGTAAAAATTCTAAAAATTGAAAAATGTCCTGAAAAAATGATCATCTTAGTGACAACCTAGCAAAAGGCACTTTGATGTATCTTCAAAAAAATTATATATTCCAAAAATACAAAAAAAAAAAAAAAAAAAAAAAATTCAAAAAAAATAGAAAAAGTGCCTTGGTGAAAACCTGGAAACAGGCGCCTTGGTAGCAAAAAAAAAAAAAAAAACAAAAAAAAAAAAAAAAAAATCCAAGTGGTGAAAACTTGGAAACGGGCACTACTTGAGGCCTTTGCACCCCTATTTCTTGGCACATGTCCTCGACACTTAGCCTTTCTCCACCATGCCTTGTCCTTGTTACCTTGGTTTGGAATTGGTCTTTGTCTAGGGGGCATAACTATGTTAGCTTTGGTTTCTTAGATGTGTGAGTCTTTAGGACACCTCGCAAATGGTGTTTTTCAACACCCATTGACATCGAGTGTTTTTCAACACTTATTGGTTTGGTCTTACCCAGTATCATCATGTGATCTTACCTTCTTGCAAGCATTTGATCCTTGTCCTCAGAACTCAGTATCAGTTAACACACTTAAATTTTTAAACGCAACACTTAATGCTTGACTTATGTCATGATTTTTTTTCTCTGTGTACTAACTGTTATTGATTTTTGTTGAGTGTCTTTGTCTGATAAGTCTCTCCATGATGCATTGCTAGAAGACTTGGGGCATGGGACATGTTTTTATTTGTTGTTTGCTTGCGGGTGTGGTCTTGAAACTCTAGAGTGTCTCTTGTTGTCCCCTTGAAACACTTAGGAGATTTGAGGTATCATCCTTGATTGTTTTTGCACAACCATTCTTATGGTCATCTTGGCATCTATGCCTTGATGCAAGCATGGTTTTGCTACATTAAATTGGGTAAGCTAACATCGAAGTCATCTTGACCTTTATGTCTTTGATGCTTATGTTAGAATCTTTCCACATTTCAATCCAATATAAATCGCATTCATATCTTCATAGTTGCATTTGTAACTAGTGATGATTGTGTGATTTTTTGATGTCCATTAATAATGGCCCAATGATGAAAATAAGTTCTTTTACATTCTCTAATGAATGATGAACACAAAATCCTATGTTACAGTTGCTCTTTTGCAAGTACACCATTGCATTTCATGTAGCTTGCATTATTAGACTTCATGTTAGTTTGCATTTTTAGGTTGCATTATGAGTTTGAGAGGGTTCTCCTTTCATTTTTATTGTGGACATTTAATCAATTGTGGTCACATTTTGATCTTCATTTCCTTATTTTCTTTCGTGATCTCAATCGAAATTTCTATCTTAAACAGTTGATTGATTTTTGGAGCATTTTCTTTTCTTATTTCTTTTTCTTTCCATATCTTTCAAACTTCTATCTTCCATTTTCTTTTTCCCCACTTCTTTTCTTCTAAATCACCTTTGGGGCATAATATTTCATGCTTGATGATCTACCTTGGTTCTATGATTCTTATATCTTTCATCTTACATCAAGAACCTTATCTTTTGTTCGATTTGATCAAATTTATCAATTTGTTGTTTCTCCTCTATCTCATTTCGATTTCGATCATGAGGGGGTAGTAATTATCAATTTCAATCTTTGATTCAGTTTTATCAATTTTATACTCGACTTTTTCAAGTTAAAATTTATTTGTATTATTTGTCCTGATGTGTTCCCGAGTTGACCACACATCTGGGTTGTTTTGTGATCCCAAATTGACCTCACACTTCAATTTCTTTCTTTGACTACATGTGTTCCCGAATCGATCACACATTAGTCAAAGAGGGGCAAATGTATGCACCCAAAAATGGTCGCCTAGACTATGGGCCCCCATTATTCAATTTATCAATTTATCAAATTTTCTGAATCAATGGTTTGTAATATTTTATTAAATCAATTTCCTTGATCAAATTCGATTTATTTCATTTCTAAGATTGATCATTTTATTCCAAGTCTTATTTAATTAAAAGAAAATCTTCTCTTTTAATTAAATAAAATAAAATCCCCATTTAATTAAAAGAAAACCTCTCTTTTAATTAAACAGTTCATCCACATTTAATTAATTAAGAGAAAAACCTCTCTTTTAATTTAATTTAATATCTTCTATTTAATTAAAAAGAACTTGCTCCCTTTTAATTAAATAAAAATCCCACTTAAATATCTCTTTTGATGAAAAAAGGAAATAAAATAAATTCTTTTTATTTAATTTCTCTACACTTAAAAATATGATCTAAGTGGGATTTATCTTTCCACTTTCTCCTCAACCACTCCTCTTTTCTAATTGGTGGAATCTTGTCTCACATGGATCACCACTTTCTTCTCAACCACTCCTCTTTTCTCATTGGTGGAATTTTGTCTCACATGGATCAAGCTCTATTATCCCATATTGGTTGTGAGAAGCCTTTCACCTCCATAATTTCTTTTATAAGGGAGAGCCCTCTCCTCATGTTAGAGACCCATGATTATGCTATCGTTATGCTGCAGGTTTGAAGACTAATTTTTGAAGGAGTTTGAATACAAAAGCTTTTTGTGGAGAACTTCTATTTTCTTGCCTTTTTCTCTCTTGCACCCATCATGGGCTTTTAGCTTAAATCTTGCATTTATAGATTAGATTTTTCTTTCATAGATTAGATCTTATTTTCATGCATATTTGAAGATCATGGAGACTAGCATTCTTGCTTTTCCTCTTTGAATCTCTCATCTCATGGTGTACTTGCATGGGCACAAAAATAGGTCAAACTGAGGGCCTCCATTGCAAACCCTTGCACTCTATGAGTAGAGAGCTATGGATCGATTTGTGAGGGCTCATTCTTGAGTTTTCTTACATGTAATGATTCATAGAAGTGTGAAAACATTTTAGCACACAATCAGGACCCTTTAGAGGAGGCAGGTGCTCTATAATAATTCTCATCACCTACCTCATATTAGCCTCCTCTAAGTCAGTATTCTCTTCTCTATGGATTTCCTCCCTATTCTCTTCCCAAATAAGACTCTTTATGAGTCTAAGGAGGGATATCATGTCTACCTCTCCCACAACCTCTACCTCACCTACACTATGAACTCTAATGGATGATATAGTCTCAGACACAATCCTCCTACAACACCCAAGTAAGAACAACAAAAAATTCCAATAGGTCAACAAAGGCATACTATCTTAAAGTACCATCATAAGAAAACATGTTTGAAATCCAACTCAAGAATTATTCTAGTTTTACCTTTTTCTATGTTTAAGTATTTGAGTCTAAAGTTCAAAGTGTTCAAATTGTAAAAGATACATATAGATGTTTAAGCTTTTTTTATTTTTAACTAGTTGTCATCTAGTGGCTGTAGGAACAGAAAATGGGTTAAACATCAAGCAGACTATGAGAAAATCAAAAAATAAATAAACATATATTAATAACCTCTAGTCTACCATGAAAGCCAAATAAAGAAAGAAAGAAACATTAAGTAAAAATCTCCTCATTCTTTTGTAGCTCATATGTCCTTCTTTCTTCTCCATTTGATGTAGCTCCAATTGCCTAAAGTGCATATAATTAAAAAGAAAAAGCCTATGATGTAATGATGCTATGAGAATATTAGAATAGTGATTTTAAGCTTAAGAAATCAAAGACCAAGGGACTAAGAATCAAGGGACTTGAAGGACCCAAAATGAGAGCAAGAAGGCTCATCTTATAGCCAACACACAAGAGGAGAGCATTGGACTTGTCACATTGAATGTGCAACTTGGCAAGAGATTCCTTTTGGAAATTCATGATACATATGACACAAGATGACAAATGTAATATTTTATGATGCATAGAAGTCAATGTGGCTAAAAAATGGTGGAGGATCTATGATGCATCATGTGATACCTCAAAGCTACTTAAAACCAAGAATCTATGATGATGACAACTAAATATAGATAGTAAGGAATAAGAATATATGGATTATGGAAATTCTTAGCCAAGTGTAAGGATAGAATCCATGATTTAAGATGTCCATTCATGATGATGTCAATATTATGTAGAATATTTGAATTAAAATTTCATTATTCCACACAAATGGAAATTAGTAATTTGGAAATTAGAGGTGGAAAATGAGACTTAGGAAATTGAGAATTGAGAATTTCCAAGTTTGTGAATAATGAATCAATTAATTAATAAAATTAATCAATTGAGGATGTTAATTAAGAAGAATATTTAGTAATGTGAGAGGAAAAATGATTGAAATGACATAGGATTAAATTATGGGTTATTTAATCCTATAGAGAAAATTAGTAGATGATTGGCCAATTTGATTTGATAAGTGTTGTAATTTCCTTTGATTAAATGCAATGATTATGCAAATCTACTGGGATGATGATGGGTAGACCAAAGCCATGGTCAAATTGAGTGACTAATTCAAATTGATAACATGTCAAGGACACATGACATGGATTAAGGACATGTAACATTTAACTGACATTGTAAATGCTATAGAATCAAGATTGATTGATGGGGTTGATCATAATAACATTGATAAACACTATCAATGTTATTAAATTGATATGATAATGCAATAATATAACACTAAGAGACTCAAAAATGTCAAAGATTAGATGATGCAAATGACATTTTTGACCTAGCACTAAGATTCATGATAGTACTAAGGTTGGATTGATAGGTTTCATAGATTGATATATTTTTAAGGCACTGAGAGATGCAACAATGCTTAGGATTAGAAAAATGGTGGTAGATTTGGGATGTTTGACATATTTTGTGTTGATTAGGACTAATTTTGGGTGATTTTAGGTAGATTTGGGGTGATTTTAGGTTGATTTGATATGATGTTGATGATGTTGAAATGGTTCTAAAATGATTTGTTATTGATGTAAAAGAGGATATGAATGATGATAGACACTATGGAGATCTCATAAGACAACTCCAACTATCTTATTGACAACTTTATATTCATGCTCAACATATTTTTAGGGCCCTTGAGGTCTCATGATGCTATTATGGTAAGGATGAAACAAGCGTGGTTTTTTTGGTCCAGTTGCTTTCTTGCTTGTGCTTTCCTTTTAGATGTTACTTGTGTACATGTATTTTATGAGGATGTTTCTCTACTTAATTATAATGTTATTTATCATGGTTTAGAGTAGCATATTTTTTACAATATCATTTATCATGGTTTAGAGTAGTATGTTGATTTACTCTTCTTCCTCTTCTTTGTTATACTTAAGATAAATTTTATATATATGAAGATTCATTCAAGATAAGTTATTTAGCTCTATAGGAGTTGAGATAAAAATTCTAGTATTTTTAAGTTGGTAGGATTTTAGACTTAGTCTTATTTTAGGAGTTCAAGATTTAGACTTAGCCTAATTTCAGGATGGTTATTAACAAATCCATTCATGCTCCATGCATTTGGAAAATGAACTTGTATGGTTTAATCATTTAGGAATCTATATTTCAGATTATAAAATGAAAATTGTAACCTTGTTACTATATTGATGAAATGAACCTTGTATGTTTAACTCATGTAGATGGAATTGAATGTGATGTTAATGATAAACACTTAGGGATAGTTGGTAGTTAGTTTTAGTTTTCCATTACAATCTCTATGATCTTATATTTGTATATGTTTATACATATTTTTTAATCTTTAAAAAATATATGTTCATCTTTGTTTACCCTTGTTTCTAAGGATTTCTAGGTGGGGCATTAAAAAACATATCTAGTGTGATAGAAATAAAGCAATTTGAGCTTTCTACTTTTCTCATTAAGCTAGAATAGTTAAACACAAATACAAATACATTATTTGCAAAGTTGTGTGATGATATTCCCTCTTATTTCAAATCTATAAGGAACATAATGGATAATATAGATGTAGATTTATAGAAATATAGCAAAGCGTTGAGCATGGATCCCAACTCCAGCTAAGTTTACTATTCATAGATTAAATTCTACAAGGGAAGAAGTTAGAAGTTTTACAAGAAGAGGTCCATATAAGAAATGAGATGAATGAAATTCAAGCAAGATTGCTACCTCATATGGAAGTCATGCAAAGGTACATACAAACTTCTAAGGATCTTTTGAAGGATCAATATCAACATTTATCCATTTCAAAAAATATGGTGGATATGGTGGCCAAGATTGAAATAGAAAACCAAGTACTACATACTTTGAAGGCCAATAGGAACAACACAATGCCATTTTTAATCAAATTCTACCATCCATTTCTATAAGCATTTGGAATCCTACTAGAACCCAGGTTGAAAATAAGTACAAGTCATAAGTGACAAAAATAAGGGGGAATGAGAATGTGCATGATCATGTAAGCAAGTGTATGTGTATATGAAAATCTTTGATAATATATGTATTTTACCAAATTTTGATTTGAAACTTTGGTATATATTTTTGGAGTCATAAGGAACTAAATAGTTTTTACTATAGATACTATAGACGCTTAAAATCATACCAAAAGACTGTATTAATTTATTTAATATTGCCCTTGACATTATAATTATTTATTTATTAATTAATTATATTTTTCATATTTGTCTACCTATTTAATTAAATTTATTTAATTTAAATCCCTCCATCTCATTAATTCTCTAAACCTATGATTAAATTAAATCTTATTTAATTTAATCTTAAACCTAGCCTACAACCATCACTTTCATCTTCCTAAGCCTATCCACCATTTAATCTCACTTAATAATCTTAATCATCTTGGTAAATCCCTTCTTAAGACTAAGTGTGTACTCACACATGTGTGACGACCACTCCCACTTCTCACACCTCTTGCAACTTTGTCCCCCACTCGTCTCTCCAAGTTTGCTCACACATGTGGGAGCAAACTTTGAATGTTGACCACTTGCATGGCTTGCTTACATGTCTCTTTGTGGCAATTATGTGGATGCCACATAGATTCCACCTCACCATGGCCTCTCTCAAGCCTATAAATAGAGCCCTTGTCTCAAGCATTTTCATCTCTTCCACATGCATTGTTATCATGTTAGTTTGAGTTTTGAACTTTGTAGTGATTTTTTAGAGTTGTTTGCATACTAACCTTTGGTAGTTGATAGCTTGCATTTGCATTATTAGATTATTTTGTTTATGCATTTACATCTTCATTTCACTTGCATACTAGCTTAGTTTGCACATTAGCTTAATTTCTTTATTGCATTCCATCTCCACATTCACTTGAATGCTCTCAAACATGGCTTTGTCCATAGTCATTGTTTGAGGTGTTCTTCATTTCATATAGCATAGTTTCATTATCACACTTGCATTTTCACATCAAAAGATTCACCATAGTTGTGTTTGGAGAGAGCACACCAAAATCCATCCAATCTAAACACACCAAAAAGGCCTCTCATGGGTGCCTTTGTTGAGTTGTTTGAGGTTGCTTGAGGACTTGATTTATTAGTTTCTTTGAGTTGTAAAACTCAAGTGTTATATTAGTTGTGTTGCATTTTGTTTTAAATAGCTTAATATCCATGTGCAACTAATGTGTGTTTTTTTTTCTCTTGCTTCCAATAGGTCAAATTCTCTAGTATACATTTTGGCACACCTAGTGAGACCCACCTCCCTATTTTCCTTTCAAAAATTTGTCAAGAACTCATAGTTTGTCAACAAAAAACTCTCGCATTTTCGTCTATGTTGAACGAAGTGTCATCTATGTTTTTTCATCTACACAGAACAAAATCTATGCATACTAGCATATTCATGTCTTTCTATTCTTATCCACCCACATTACATTTGAGAACCTAGTTTTAACATCTGCATAGGTTATTTTGTCATCTGCTTTGTGGGTGAGTTTTAAATTTAAGAATTTAATCAGTCATCTATGCATAACTAGTTGTCATCTACATTTTTCATATTGTTCTCTGTGTGTAACATTCTATCATCTCAGCTTTTCAAGCTGTCATCTACATTGTGTGCTGGATGTCTTTTGTCGTCTGCATTTTTAGCATCTCTGATCTTTAAACTATCATATACATCTAACAAAAGTACTGGGCTATTAGCTATATCTTTCTTCCTTATGTCATCTTCATAGTTCAGAATCTTCGAGTTCTAACATCTACAAATTTCAGCATCTGCGAGTTTTTTTCATCTACGCCTATGATTTGCCATCTGTAATTTTTGGCAGAATCATTAAGTTTTCAACACATTTTTCATTGACTGGTGGTTTGTAGGGATTACTAACAAGTTTGCATGCATGAAATAGACCTTGGAAGACTTAAAACAAACCAATAGTGATTTTTATCACTTAGGAAATTTGTAGTGATTTTCATCACTTTAGGATTAAAGGTTAATTAACTTGCATGGTATAATCACTTATCTTTTGAATGCATGGTGCAATTTAATGAGTAAAATCCAAACACACTCTTGAATGTTTTAAAGGAAAACCTTACATCCAATCTTGAATGCCTTAAAGGAATTTATTCATATTTCATTAGAATAGATGTTTAGAATAGCAAAACATTTGGATTTGGTGCTTAAAATGAACTCATACACTCTTGAATGCCTTAAAGAAATTGACATGCATGTTTAGGATAGGAAAAAATTGGGATTGGTGCTTAAAAAAAATTCACACACTCTTGAATGCCTTAAGAAAATTAATATGAATTCTTAGGCTAGAAAACATTTGGAATTGGTGCTTAAAATGAACTCACACAATCTTGAATGACTTAAGGGAATTGGTTTCATTTTTAGCAAATTGCTTATGTTCACAAGCAATTTACTTTCTTGTTGACGAATCTGCACTTTTGTTTATGTTGACGATGATTTCAAGTTGGAAAGAACATTGTATGCTTTAAACATGTGTGTCTTCAAAGTAGATTACAAAACCTAAAGTTTCATTGGGAAAGAACATGTGTCTTTTAAACCCCAAGGCCACTTACATATTCTCTCCCCTTGCACCTTCGGGTGATCTTGGGTGCACAAGAAATAAGTGGTCTTTTTTTTTTTTAGGAGGCCTACTTGGAGATTTCATCACCCCTTGGGACAACCTCAACTCCAATGTTCTGGTAGAGTATAAGAATTGGGAGGTGAATCAAAAGACACCTCTCTTGGAAGTAAAATCTTGTCACTCTTAACTAAGCTCCAAAGAACTTTATACCATTGGGAAGTGAAGGAGGAGATTTGGGTTACTGTCTCCCTCTAGTTGTGTGGCATTATTTTCTTTCATCTATAGATTTGGGCCTCACATACCTTGTGTATATCAAGGATGCCCTTTTGATAAGCCTTGTATATCTTAGTTGCAGCTTTATTAGGATTGTTGGCATATTTGGCATGCCTATTTGTTTAAACATTCAAAACCAACACCAAACAACAAACAAGAGAAAAATGAATGAAATTGTGAGCTAAAATTTAGTGAGTGAAATAGTGGTAAGTTGGTCCTCTTGACTCATGATTATGTTCAAAAGTCTTATATTGGTCTAGCATTTGAAATTGGTTGAGTCTAGTTTGTGCTTGACACCGAGTCTTGTTTTGTTCTTGCCATGATCGACAAAGTCAAACATGAGAAGGTGAAATTGTCAAAACCATTTGTGTAAAAAGAAAGGAAGAGCCTAGCACATGGTGATAAACAATTCCGATACGCTATCAAAGACATCCAAAAAGAAGAAGCTAAAGAAGATCGCTACGATAGAATTGAGTACAATGCAAAACTTTGAAATTGGTCTACCTTCCCAAAAGTAAACCCCAAGTTTTTGTTCCCAATAAGTGAGGATTGAGTTAAAAACATAAGTGACCACCACACCTTCATTTTCCACATTAATGCTATTTTTCCAAACTTCTAGTTTTCCATTTGCAAACTTCATCTAGAGAGCTTGATCATTTGAACCTAAAAAATTTTGGCATAAGAACACCTTCCTAGATTATAACATTAGACCTTTTATCCATAAGTAAACACCTATCACTCATTTGGGATCACAAGTCCATCTCCAAATAGTGGATAGTCAATTTGGTATCCTATCTTTCCTAAACTTCACTTGACCATCTTTGGTAGGAGAAAGATACTTTAGCCTATTATCACACTTTGTTTTCTAAATCAAGGTCTTTTGTTTACATCTAAGTTATTGGCTTCTTTCATTGTATCTCTCAAATTACTATTTTTCTTCCATAGCCTTCCACCCATTGATTTGGCCACTATTGTATGGTACATACATGATTTGACGGATTCACATTTAATCCCATGTCTCGCTTATTGGAGTCATTGAGGCAAAAAGAGATGGAGAATCTTTTTCCTCCACATGAAACATCATTGAGGGGAGGATTTCCCTCTAGTTCAAAATTTGGCATGCCTAACTTAACATTCACACAAGAACCAGAAGATCTTTTTTGCAACACAACTTTGGGAAATGATGATGAAGTATACCAAGAGGAAAACCCTATTGACAACAACAATATCACTAATGATGTACAAACATTCCTTGCAGATCCATACAATGTCAAAATGATGGAAAAATCTATTAGGGAAAAAAAATTGAGATCTTCCTAAACTTGGTTAAAGATGGTGTTAATATCCCTACAAGCTTTGATGAGACCACCTTGTTTAGATAGATTACGAAGAGTGGCACTCCTGTGTTGCCAAACACAACCCAAGCATCTAGCTAAGGACCAAAAAATGACAACTAGTGCTACATCCACATCAAGTGGTACCACACAACCAACTTTCCAATTAAGTGCAAAACATATCCAACAAATCATTAGTGCCATACCCAACACTACTACACATGCTAGTATTTTACAGTCCACCTTAATATGTCTAACTGTAGGATGCTTAAACATTGGGAAAATGTCTACTCAACAGATGGAAATTCCAACACAACCAATGTATTCTACTTATTTGCAAATCCCAACAAGTATGGTGAAAACATCTGTGCCAATTCCAATGACTGCATATCAATACATTGGCCAAAGTGGAGCACTGGGATTGCAAATTCTCAGCAATCACAAGTGCAACCAAACTAAGATTTAACCCAACAATTACAAGAACTTTGAAACTTGGTACATTTCATGACCAATAAAGGGGAGAAGGATTTCTCTTTTGAGGAAGTTTGTCCCTTTCCATTTGATAGATCCATTAGTATGATACCATTCCCACCAAACTTTGAGATTCCTAAATTCAACAAATATATGGGAGAAATATGTCCTATTGCACATGTCACTGATGTTAAAAATTTAGAAAACCTTCAAGGAGGAAACAACAATAATTCAAACCATGACAATCAGAATCAAAATAGTAGGAAATCTCACAATCAAATGCAATTTTTTCCTTGGAACAACAACAATTACAACTATGACTTTGACCGCAATAGGGTGTTCACTAACTTTTGTGAACCCTTGGAAGCCATATTCCAAAAACTAGTGGATCACAATTTGATGGTGTTTCCTAACACAAGACCCTTTGATGAGAATCAACCCAAATCAAAATGGCATAGGGAAAATAAATATTGCAAATACCACTGTATCAAATGACAAGTTTATAAAACTCAAAGTCTTCATTCAAAATCTTGTTGATGATGGAGAAATTGAGGTAGAAGGGGGACCATCCTCTAAAAATGCTAAGCTAAAGATATTCCAAAAACCATTTCCTAATCAAAACAATGACAATAACAACAATGGAAACAATAATATGAAAAATGCGAATTGAGCTTCCACATCAAATGCACTACCTTATGACTATTCTACTAACCACATATTGAGGTTTGACTCCTTGTGTGGTAAAATAGAAACCAATGATATATGTGGTTTTGACTCCATGTGTGGCCGCATTGAAGAGGTAGACACTCATGTGAATACCCTTGTCCTACAAGTAGTTGATTGTGATGCAACCACTCAATGGGGAAGACTTACTTTACAAGCTGCCACTCCCATCCCCACTAATCCATCAATTCTACATGTGCCTACTACACCATCCACTTCACAAAGGCCCACTTCTTGCTATGATGTGTTATCCTAGTTAGGTTAGACTCCTACAAAAATATCCATTCTTGAGCTCCTCACCACATCACCCATCCACAAAGAAATTTTGGAGAAGGCTCTTTTAGAGTCTCGTGTCCCTAAAAACATTAATGCCTCCCAATTCACCACCATGATTGGAAACCTTGTTGCACAACAAAACCTTGTCTTCATAGATAAAGATTTCCAAGGTCCTGATCCCCACCATAATTTGTCACTCCACATTGAGGTCCTTATACAATGACATAAGATTAAAAGAGTCCTTATAGATAATGGATCTAGTTTGAACCTATGTAAAATGAAGATGATTCATTTCTTGGGACTTCCAAAAGATCTCCTAGATGTCAATAAAAGGATAACAATCAAAGCATATGATGAAACAGAAAGAGAATCAAAAGGGGTTATCATGTTACAACTAAAGGTTGGACTAGTCATCATAAATACTGAATGCCATGGTCTAGACTTGGATTTACCATATAACAATTTTCTTGGTTGACCTTGGATACATACACTAAAAGTGGTACCATCTACCTATCATCAATGCTTGAAATTTCCTCACCAAGGAAGAGAGGTCACAATTCCAGGAGATCTCACACCTTTTGCCTTTTGTAAAATATTGAAAGGTGCACCAAATTTTTTTTGTCCAATCAGTGAGTTTGCTAAAGTTATACCTAAACCTTTCAAAATAATAGAATCACCTTCCACAATAGTGCCAAAGTTAGCCAATAATTATTCCAATTCCTATAAAGGAAAAGAAAAGGTGGAAGATACTAAGGTCAGTACTACAGGGAAGAAGGTTACTTTTACTAATTTAGGAATGGGAGAGTATAAGTTTGAAAATGCCTTGTGCGTTGGACAACTACCACTCTCCCCTCATTCCTTTGGAAAACCTTCACAATTACCACCTCCTACCAACAAAGATACTATGCATGTTAACAAGACAACATTTGAACATTTGGTTTCACTTAGTGATGAACATATGGAATCTAATATCCTAGATTGGCTATAATATGATGGAAAAGATGAAATTGTGGAATTCCCCAAGGATAAGTATGTTAAGGCCCCTCCCATTATCAAAAACATGGGATATCATGGTACCAACCTTGGACCTAAATAAGATGGAATAATACAACCCCTTGAAGCTAATAGCTATCCTAAAGGATGTGGCTTGGGCTCCATTAAACCCAAGGTATCCTTTGCTGATGACTATTGTCTGATTGAGTCTAATTTTGAGACTGAAGAGGAGGAATTCTTTGAAATACCCTTCCAATACATTAAGGATGACCTAGATAACCATATTCATGACCTCATCTATTTTGAATGAGGACACAATTCCAGTCAACTTGGGTATAGAGGATAATCCAAAAATCACCTATATTGTAGCTATCCTAAGTCCTAAAGAACAAAAGGCAATGATTGAATTCCTAAAAAAGGTTAAAATCATTTTTTCATGGATATATAGAGATATTCCTATTTAAACACAGATTTGGTTGTGCATCACTTGATAGTAGATCCCAATATTAAACTAGTGAAGCAAAAGTTGCACAAAATATATCCTAAGGTAGCACTTTTGGTCAAAGTAGAATTGTAAAAAATGTTAGAGGCAAAGTTTATCCACCCTATTGATTATCCTGAGTGGGTCTCCAACATTATTCCTATAAGGAAAGCATCTGAGGGCATCTCTATGTGTTTAGATTTTTGAGATTTAAATCTTGCATGTCCTAAGGATGATTTTCAACTTCCTAACATAGACATCATAGTGCATTTGACTGTTGGACATGAGATGTTATCTTTGACTGATGGTTTCTCCAATTATAACCAAATCAAAATTATAGAAGAAGATCAATATAAAATGTCATTTACCACCCCTTGGGGAACCTTTTGTTATCAAATCATGCCTTTTGGCTTGAAAAATGTAGATGCCACTTATCAATGCGCAATGACTACCATATTCCATGATCTTCTACATGTCATAA
This sequence comes from Cupressus sempervirens, assembly GCA_028749045.1. Lineage (NCBI taxonomy): Eukaryota > Viridiplantae > Streptophyta > Pinopsida > Cupressales > Cupressaceae > Cupressus > Cupressus sempervirens. Next base: position 439,520,625 of record CM053793.1, on the reverse strand, counting down.
TGGAGGACTATGTTGATGACATCCTAACATTGATGTCCTCACCACCATTTTTGAAAGATTGGAGAAATATAAAGTCTGCCTAAATCCCAAGAAAATGTGTTTTTGGGGTCAAATTAGGCAAGTTGTTAGGCTACATTGTGTCAAGAAGAGGCATTGAGGTAGATCCTGCCATAGTAAAAGCCATCATGGAAATGCCTCCACCTACCACATTGAAACAACTCTGTAGTTTTCAAGGAAATTTATAGTCCATCAGATGATTTGTGGCCTAGTTAGTAGATAAAGTCCATCCACTTCAACATTTGATTTGCAAGGACACTAAGTTTCAGTGGGATTGTCTATGTCAAAAAGCATTTGAACAAATTAGGGCATACTTGGCTAATCCTCTAGTTCTAGTCCCTCCAATTGCAGAATGACCATTGATCCTTTACATTTCAACCACTTCAGTTGCCTTAGGTGCTCTTTTTGCACAACTAGATGAAAATGGTAATGAGAAAGCTATATACTATCTCAGTCAAACCCTAGTTGGCTATGAGTTGAACTACACTGCTATTGAGCGAGCTTGTTTGGCAGTAGTCTTTTCCATGTAGAAGCTATGCCATTATATGCTCAATCATACTACACATCTCATTGCCAAGATAGATGCACTCAAATATTTGCTATCAAAAGCCTCCCTCACTAGTCAAGCTACAAAATGGGTCTTGATTTTGAGTGAGTTCGACATTGTTTATAAGGAATGCAAGGCCATTAAAGGACAAGTAATTGCAAATCAGCTGACTGAAGCTCCCCTTCAAGGTAACCATCCCATTGTAGTAGATTTTCCAGATGACACAATTATGACTGTAGCCCCTAGTACACCATGGAAACTATTTTTTGATGGTTCCTTCACACAAAGGGGATCAGGGGTAGGAATTCTGTTTGTTACACCACAAGGAGATCTCATTCCCAAGTCTTATAAGATATCATTCCCTTGAATAAACAATATAGTTGAGTATGAAGGATTAGTCACAAGGTAATGTCAAGCTATTAGATGGAATATCAAAAGACTTCTTGTCTTTGGAGACCTACAATTGGTCATTAAACAAGTTACAGATGAATACCACACAAAGGATGACAAGTTGTTGCCATACTGCAGGATAGTTGAGGATCTTAAACAACACTTCACAGAGCTATTTTTTTAGTAGATCCCAAGGGATAATAACAAATTAGTAGATGCTATGGCTACTATTGCCTCCATTATTTCCATGCTTGAGTACAGTCCTAAATGTGAGTTTCTTGTTGAGAATCTTTTTACTCCTACTTATGAGAAAAATGATTCAGAGTTGGTGTGTGAGATTATTGGTCTTGATTCCCCATGGTACGCTAACATTTTTTCCTATTTATGTCATAAAACCATTCCCATAGCTATCACCCCAAATCAAAGCAAGATCTTCATTTGTCACACTACCTGATATACCATCCTAGGTGACACACTTTGATGGAACCCTCCTTTGATGTCTCAATTTAGATGAAGCTAAAATGGTGTTAGAAGAGGTCCACCAAGGGATTTGTGGTGCCCATTCTAGTGGTCTTATGTTAGCAAAAATGCTTCTTAAGACAGGTTACTATTGGCCCACTATGGAAGCAAATGCATATCATTTTGTGAAGAGATGTGTTCCTTGTCAACAGCATAGCAATTTGATACATGCTCCTACCCAAGACCTCCAACCCACCATTACTCAATGGCTCTTTTTCCATTGGGGATTTGATCTTGTTGGTCAAGTATACCCAAATTTTGCAAATGGCCACAAGTATATTATTACTGCCACTAAGTACTTCACAAAGTGGGTCGAGGCTATTCCATTAACCTACATCACTGGAAATTTTTTTTTGAAGTTTATCTTGAACTGCATTATCTGTCATTTTATTATACCTCAAGATATCATGACGGATAATGGAATGTCTGTCAAAAATTAGGAAGTTGCCACATTGTGTAGGAAATTTAGAATCACCCAACATTTTTCCACCAAATACTACCCGCAAGGCAATGGCCAAGCTGAAGCTACTAATAAATTCATTTTGAAAATCCTAAAGAAAACCATTGACATAGCTGGCTATGATTGGCATCTCCATCTTGTGCCCACCCTTTGGGCCTACTGTACCTCCATCTGTACCCCCACAAGAGCCACTCCATTTTCCCTTTTTTATGGTTTTGAGGTTGTCTTACCCATTGAAATTGAGATCCCTTTCCTCAAAATTTCTCTCAAGAATCTGATTTTCAAAGAAGAATATAGAGTTGCTCACTTGCAAGAGCTGCAACTCCTTGATGAGAGATGCCTTAATTCCCTAAACCACTTTTGCGTGTATCAAAATTGCCTTCAACTTTAGTATCACAAAAAGGTCAAGCCAGAAGAATTTGAGGTGGGTGACTTAGTTTTGCAGCAAAACATGAAGAATCTCTAGAACTGTGAAAAGAAAGGAAAATTTGAAGCTAATTGGCTTGGTTCATTATCATTATAGCCAAATATGGTTCTAGGGGATATCAGATTGCCACTCTAGAGGGAGATTTTCTCCTTGAGCCTATAAATATCCAACATCTCAAATGGTTCTTTGCTTGAGTTTTGCAGTTCCTTTATAGTGTTAAAAAAATCAAAAAAATCCAAAAAAATTTATAAAATGTTCCTAAAGAAAAGACTAAAAAAGCAGAAAAATTTCCTAAAAAAATAATTTTGATCCATTATCTATAAGGCTCATTTCAGCTCACCCCATTCCACCATTTCATCTTCCTGTTTGTGCAAAGTCTTATCTAGCATATGTTTTTCATGCATCCAATAAAAAACCTCTTATCTTCGAGGCTTCATTTCACTCCCATTTTTTTAAAAACCTCTAGTCCATGAGGCATTTCCCATCAAGTGCTTGTTTCAATCCCATTACATTGAGCTTTTTCCACAATAGTGACTACAATGGGACTTAAATAAAATCACCTTTGAGACTTAATGATTTGGGAAACTTGTTCTTTTCACAATATTTTCCAAAAACAAACACATGATTTGCAATAATTAATGTCAAATGCACCAACTTTCATAGGATGAATCCTTCCTATAGGTGGCATTATGACATTCACTTCTAGACCTAAGGTTCTTGGCAGGAACTGTGGATTGAATGACCACTTGGTCATGAGGTCTCTTTTTGGTTGATTTCATTTTGTGTGTTAGTGGAAGCCTTTTATGGTGCACCTTGATCTTCCATATTTTGGTCATATTTGAATGGCTCTTATTGACTACACATGTTGTTTGCGGTATGATCTATTTTTGAGGCTTTAATACATATGTGTTAATTTTAGGTTGTGTTAATGCATTTTCACACTGGGGGCAATAGGTTAGTATACGTTCCACCAAAGATCCCTAAAAAGACCTTGGGTGTACCTAGACCTCTCTAGGGCATATATGACATTTGTTCCATCATGACTATGTGAACTACACCTATTGTTCTAAAGTCTCTAGTCTACACAAAAGAGTCATGTCATTTATGCTTCTATAGCATATAATGCATAAACTCATTTGCAAAATCAAACTAAGGTGTGCTCTTTCATATAAAAACAATTGAATCTCTTGATATCATGTAGTTAGGGTTTGTGTAGTATAAGGTTTCATTAAGCCATGCTTGATACAAGGGTCTTGTTTACTTCCCCCTCCTATGCTACGCTACTTGGTTTCTATGAGTGAAGAGTTTTGATAGATGTTCATTCCTTAGGTTCATTCATATTACAATTTCATTTTAGGTTGCATTCATTAGCGTCTTATTAGGATACATTCATTATTTTCATTAGGCATTGTTTATTAGATTACACCATTAGTCCATTACATGCATCCATCATAAACATCATATCTAGTGACATATACATCATAAAATCATCTCATACTACATATAGTGCATCCATACATGTAAAATAAAACAATGCACACATCTCATAATTGCCTGTACACCTACATCATCCACACGTTAGGCATCATATATATATATATATATATATATATATATATATCCATCCTAAGCAACATCACATCACATCCTACATCACAAGCATCCGTATCCACATCATAGATATCATATGCATCACATAATCCATACACACATAGGGCTATCAAATCATGTCATGTATATATCAAAATAATGTCTATACAATCCGTATGCAAAATCATGTAGTATCATATAGTACAAATGCATCATCAAAAACTCACTGCATCTACACATCTTTGTCAAAACTGCTCACTATAAAAAATTTGGAAGCTGGCTATGAGGACCCTATCCCCCCTATGTCACCCATTTTCTCTATTTTCTCATCTACATAGATGACAGGGCAGAGACTTTTATCTCTGCCTTGACTACATTTTTGCCCCATTTATGGTGTAATAAATGCAGCTAACCTACCCTAATCAAAAAATTGACAAAAAGGATTAGATGCTTACTGGTGGGACCATGTCGGCTGATCACTGGTGCTCCCAGATGTGCTCACCAAGTTGCAATTGATCAATAGGGTCCATCTTCGCTCTAGATGCTCTGCTCTCTAAGTGTGCAAATGACCTTCTTTGAGAAACTTGGAGGCTTATATAGGCCCTCCAAGGCCCCCCTTTTGAGCCCATGTCTTCCCTAAGCCATGTATGTCCCCTGTTTGCCCACAAGTCATGCAATGTCTTCATTTCTTTCCTTTCTCTCCTATTTTCCTTTCTTCCAAAGACCTTTTCGCAAAAATTGCCCAAAACTTATTTTTTGCACAATTTTCACAAGGGGGCACCCCTCCTCCTCTGTCATCGCTCCTAGGACTCCTACCTTCTCTGGGGAAACCTATATTTTCTTTTCTTTGATATGATATTGTCCCGACATCACATCAAAGAGGGGCAAAATATAGACACTTAAAATCATCCCAAAAGACTATATTAATTTATTTAATATTTCCCTTAACATTATAATTAATTATATTTGTCTACTTATTTAATTAAGTAGGTTCAATTTTCTAAGGTATTTAAATTTAATTTAAATACTTCCATCCTTAGTGTGTTAAAATTTATTTTATACATGATCTTCCATAATTCCATTTTTAAATAAATTTTATTTATTTAAATCCCTCCATCTTATTAATTCTCTAAACCTATGATTAAATTAAATCTTATTTAATTTAATCTTAAACCTAGCCTAAAACCTAGCCTACAACCATCACTTTCATCTTCCTAAGCCTATCCACCATTTAATCCCACTTAGTTACCTTAATCATCTTGCTAAATCTCTTCATAAGGCTAAGTGTGTGCTCACATATGTGTGAGGACCACTCCCACTTCTCATACCTCTTGCAACTTTGTCCCCCACTCCTCTCTCTAAGTTTTCTCATACATGTGTGAGCAAACTTTGAATGTTGACCACTTGCATGGCTTGCTTACATATCTCCTTGTGGCACTTATGTGGATGTCACATAGATTCCACCTCACTAGGGCCTCTCTCAAGCCTATAAATAGAGCCCTTATCTCAAGCATTTTCATCTCCTCCACATGCATTGTTATCATGTTAGTTTGACTTTTGTGCTTTGTAGTGATTTTCTAGAGTTGCTTGCATACTAACCTTTGGTCATTGATAGCATGCATTTGCATTATTATATTAGTTTGTTCATCCATTTACATCTTCATTTCACTTTTATACTAGCGTAATTTGCACATTAGCTTAGTTTCTTTATTGCATTCCATCTCCACATCCACTTGAATGCTCTCAAATAGGGCTTCCTCCATAGCCATTTTTTGAGGTGTTCTTCATTCCATATATCATAGTTTCATTATCACACTTGCATTTTCACATCAAGAGATTCACCATAGTTATGTTTTGGGAGAGTACACCAACATCCCTCCAATCTAAACACACCAACAAGGCCTCTCATCGGTGCCTTTGTTGAGCTATTTGAGGTTGCTTGAGGACTTGATTTATTGGTTTCTTTGAGTTGTAAAATTCAAGCATTATATTAGTTGTGTTGCATTTTGTTTTGAATATCTTAATATCCATGTGCAACTAATGTGCATTTTTTCTCTCTTGCTTCTAGAAGGTCAAATTCTCTAGTATATAGATACAACAATATATATATATATATATATATATATATATATATATATATATATATATATATATATATATATATATATATATATATATATATATATATATAGACTGAGCTATAGGTATGGATTATATTTTAAAGGGGGAGTACATATTTTGAACTTATGGAATGCCAAGTTTTGATCACGACATTGCATTTTTTCCACTAATTTCAAAGGGGGAGATTTTTTACCCTAAAGGTAGTTTATTATTGTTAGATGGTGCAAAATACTTAGTCATTTACAAGGAAAAGTTATTTGGTCAATGCTATGACTGAGTGATTTTACACAAGCCAAGCTATGTTATGAAAAGATGTAAGTAATCGATTGTTTCTAAGCAGTAGTTACTACTAAGAAATACAAGCATCACCGAGCACTCCAATGGTTGTAAAGTTGTTTTGGAGAGAACATATAAGCTAAATGATGTAGAGACCAAAAAAATTAGTGAAATTTGAGCATAGTTGAAGCCAAGGAACAGAAGGAAGAATTAGTATACATTGAGTGCCAGGAAGCTATTAGTGTTGAGTAACACAGTTTTGTATCAATATTTGGAATGGCACAAAGATTGATGTAAACCATTTTTTTAGAGTTAGAAGCATGTTATTAAGATCAAGGTGTTAATCAAGGAGTTAGTTACACATATAATTAAGGATCATGAATCCCCATGAGAGGTAATCAACCAATTAGAAAATTAGAAAGATAGTGGAAAAAAGGATTAATATGCATCATTGATCATGATCTAAAAGCTTCATCAAATAACTATTTAAGGAGGGTCTTAGACCTAATTTGTGTGGTTGTGAGTTAGAAGCTTGGATGCAAAGATGAAGGTGAGCTCAATAGAGTTAAGCATTAAGAAGTAATAAGGTGATTAGGAAGTGAAAAGAATATTTATTAAAGATCTATCATATAGAGGTGATATTAGAATTTAAAGAGAATATTTGTCATCATCATTCAAAAGAAAACCAAAAGATCAAGGTACTGATACACTTTAACAAGTGTCTCATGGTAAATCTCTTAATAGAGTGGTCCTAACAAGCCTATGTAAATCTCCTAGAAAAGTGCTCACTTAATTATGTAGTTAAAATCCTTTAATTAAGGAAGAATGAATAAGTATCATAACCTCTTAACAAGGTAGACCCCTCATTGGATAGATCATCATAAGTACTAAAAGAAAATTCCTTAATAGTCACACTTTATTGTTGCAATAGTAAAGATTTTGTGGGTGTCACCCCCACTGTAGTTTTACCTTTGCTTTGGAGGGTTTCTATGTTACCAAATCATCATTTTATGTGTTGATTTATTTCTTATATATTTTTATTCATGTCAGTAGATACTAGATCTGATATTACATTGTAGTAAATGTTTTAAATTGATATAAGGTTAAGTTGAGAAAAGGAATTACAATGAAGATGTCAAATATGGTGTATGTTTAAATTAGTAAAGGTTTTATAAATATTGATTCATGCTCCCCCCCTCAACATATTAATTTACCTATTATATTTCCAATAGTATTGGCCTTTACAATGTTATTAAAGTTGATATAAAAAAAAAATCTTATATCATATCTAGTTGTCATATAATTTTGTAACCAAACATGTCATTTCATAAGGGTTCAACTAAAATACATTATCTCTTGGCCTTGTACCAGTTTCAATAAATTGACCATCTTTATCTTTGATAATGTGGGTCTTTTCTATAAATTGTAACTAATATCCCTTGTCAACTAGTTGTCCAATACTCAAAAGATTATGTTTCAAACCATCCACAAAGTAAGCATCTTCAGTATTAGTCTTTCCATCAAGTGTAATAGATCATTTTCCTTTTATGTGACGTATTACATTTTTTCCAACTCTAAATACTCCTCTATCATAACTATTGAATTCAACAAATTTATTCATGTGTCCAATCATATGATGGGAACAACCTCTATCTATAGTCTAATTAAACTTTTTCTTTAACTCAAAAAGAAAAGGTACACATTGATGAACCTCAATAGGTGCATTGGTGTGCACCTTGTTCGCATCATGTTAAAGCAAAAAAAATAAGCTTAAAGCATAAAAATCATTTTGAACCCACCCAAGTGCAGTGATGCACACCCAAATCCAATCTAAAATACAAAAAAGGGCTAATAGGGAAAAAGTTACAAATGATCCAAAGGCTAGATTAGGTGTGCATTAGCACACCTATCCAGTTGCACTAATGTACACCTACCTTTGTGTACAATAACAAAAAAAAAAAAAAAAATTAAAATAACAAGTAATGAACAACAAATTTAGGTGCACATCAGTGCACCTAACCAGCTACACTAATACACACCTATTTCATTATTTAAAGAACCTAAGACCTTCACCCCAAAATAAGTGCATTTGGCGCACCTTCTAGGTGCACCAAGTATGATTTACTTATGTTCAAAATAAGTTTTTTTTGGTGTTTTTGACAATTAGGTTTTTGCAATATTATTTGTACTATTATCAGAGTTTGTATTATCTATTTTCCCTCAATTCTAAACTAATAGATGTCTTTTTATGCAGATACAATGACATCTTCCTCATCTGTCTTAGGTGAGAAAATGTCACAAAAACTGGTGGTCTTTAAGTTCCAAGGTGTTCCAATGAAATCACACTTTGAAGATGACAACTCAGAGATTAAAGATACAGATTTGGGACTTATAGATGTGGGGGAATTCTTGAAGATTTGTAATATACCTACTAAGATGTTACAAATGGTCTTCATAGTCATCAGATCAAGGCTTGTCAATGCAACTTTGCACCCAATATCAGTACAATCTTCAGAGCTCATTATGAAACTTGTGAAACACTTATTGTGAAGAGCATAATAGGGGAAATTTTTCTTGATCTCTATCCAAAGAATATTGAGAAAGTGTTTCATCTTCCAAGAGTAGATCAATTCATTAGGCTCAGCTATGAGCAAGCAGAAAGGTGGTACTGGGAACATATTGAGGAAGCGTTTGAAATCAATCAAGCTTTGTAGTTCATTGAGAAGACTCCTTTGGGAAAGAAAATCGGAAAAGTGGATATGACAAGAGGGTACATGATTGAATACATTAGATACTCAATCATACTCTTGAGTAGAGTTATAGTCTACCAGCAGCTGGGCATCTGAACATCTTTATGGTGCACTTTATTGAGATGATTAAGAAAGTAAAGATGCCACTGGACTAGTCTTCTACCCTCAATTAGAATTTGTGTGAGTAGTTGGTGGTGGTGAAAAACCAAAGGAAATTCTAAATGACTTCATACTTGGCATACTTGTTAGCCACAAGAGAGATAGACTGTCCAGGGCTATATAAGAGGCAACATGCATGATCGTAATGTATGGCCATATATTGTCTATCCTTTGATAATAAAGAAGAGTCTCTCAAAGTAGAGAAGAGAATATAAAATTTTGAAAGATGCCTTCATATTCACTATGATCCAATTCATAGAAGGAGATTATGTGAAGAGATTATCAGATGATATAGTGGCATAGATTCAATTGGTCGGTGCTTATTACATTGAATTCAAAACATTCACATATCTAAGGGTAGTAGGTACAACCCTTAACCCTAAGAAACTTAAAAGGTATCCTAGGGATAGACTTGTTCTCTTGAAGATTTCTTGACAACCTTTGTCTGCCAATGACAGAGTTAGAAAGAAACATAAAATATGTTGGACTTGACCTTTGACTATAGGACCTTTTTGGATAGATAAAAGGAAAGATATCCCCTCTTTTGAATGTGAATGGGATTTATATCCCTTGGAAGAATACAATTCTCCTAGGCCATATTTTGACAATATCGAGAGAGTAGAATAGTTGGCTGGAAAGAAATTTCAGCACGAAGAAGATATTGAGGATCATTGGATGAACACAAAAAATGACTATGATATCTGAAAAAGGAATTATTGTAGGATGAATTTATACTTGGTAGAGAAGGCCTTAAAGATAAAGATTGCATTGTAGATATTATAGCAAGACTCTGCAAAATTGTTTGATCCTTTGTTCAACAGAGATAAGATTGGCGAAAGGCCCATTATGAATGTTGATGTTGACAGAGAAGAGAATTTTGACATCAACCATAGGGTGAGGAACATCAGTAAAATGATGCAAGATTGGATCCAGAAACCATTTAAGCTTGATCCAATTCTTGAGATGGTTACTGTTCATGCACAAGCTTGTCTAGCCAAAGGTAGAGGGAAAAAAAGTCACTATTCCTACTTTCATAGCTTAGTCACTAGTAAGGCCAAAAATAGTACACCAACTTGATAGGTTGGTTAGATATTATTAAGCTTAGAAGGGAAAAGGAAGAGGAAAGACAAAAATTTCTTCTCCAAGAGTTGAACTAGAAGAGGGTGAAATCTTGGCACCTTTATAGAAAGGAGAAGAAAATATACAAGGGCTGAAAGATACTTGAGCTCCACAAGTGCACCAGTTGCACCAGGCCAAACTGAAACAAAGGTTGAAATTCAAGAGGTCTCCCCTCCTTGTCAAATATAGCAAGCATCTCCTTTAGCACCAAAAAGAAGAAAGGTTAACACTCTGGTGAAAAGGAGACAAAAGGTGATCAAGAAGGTGATCCCTTTCCCATCTATCCTTGAACCTATTATGGAAGAAGGAGAAGAGGAGGATGAGGAGGATGAAGAAGATAATTTTCCTTTAAGTTAGAGAATTAGGCTAGCTAGAGCCATAGAGAAAGAATGGGGAAGAAGTTCTATGGCTATTCCTCCATCAATCCTAGATGAACCTCTACAAAACATTAGAGGATGAGATGCAATAATAGATTAATGAGCAATATGTAGAGGGGACATATGTCTTTAAGATGTTATATTTTGATTTTATGCCCATAGGTATTGAGTTGGTTGGGGATATGATACAAGATATGCAACCGATCAACCTCAATAGGAGGATTGGACTCAAATGCCCCCAGAATCAAAAGAACCTGAGATAGTTCTAGAATCCTAGCTACAAATTACATTTTGGGTTGACAAGGGATCAATTACTCCTCTCATCCAAGAATAGAAATTGAATAGGCCTATATAGAACCAAAAGGAGAGCCACAACATGTATCCACCAATGAATTGTCAGAAGAGGGACAAATAGGTGAACAACCTCAGCAAACTTCTCGGACATAGAGGTGAGAATTGTGGGCTCCACTAATATAGGGACTATAGAAGAGGAGCCTTTGTAAAGGGAAAAGACCCTAGAGAGGAGTAATAAGGGAAAGAGCATAGTACAATAGACTTCATCATCCTCAAAAGGGAAATCCCAAGTACAACATGTTCCAAGGTGGCGCTGAAAAGAAGTAATCTGAAACAAAAAGAAATAGTTCACTACTGAAGAGGAGGATAGAATGGAACTAATAGAAGTGTTAAGAAAACCTAATTCACCTCCTAGGGATGTGAGACCTTTAGTCTTCATTAGGATTTATTAGAATTAGGACCTTTTTTCTCATGTGGCCATGCCTCCTATAGAATCAAATGTTGAAGAACTAACTCCTAGGGATTATCAGATCCAGGAAGTTATGCTTGGGAGGCCAACCTTGGAAACTAAAAAGTTGATGGTCACTACTGGGATGAAGGAAGTCTTCAAGAGCCTAGAATAGGATGGGGTAGAGTTGATAACACTTCCATGATAGAATGAAATCATAAAGGGATATTTAAGTGAATTTGTTGGCCCTTTGGATCCCACTAACCCCGATGAGACTCTAAATATAGCAATTCAAAGGAGAGATAGGGGGTGATGCAATTAGACCCATTTTTGAGTGCCTTTCAACAATAATAGGAAAGTTTTGAGGAGAAAGGTGTACTTATCATCCAAGTGAATCTCAAGCTACTACATTTTATGGAGGAGAATGTGGATAAAATGGTAGCAATTTTGAATCAAGATTTTGGTCTTATTGATTAGGTGCATACCTGGGGAAAAGATTTGTAGGCATTACAGACAATCAAAGGCTAGAGATAGTGAATGTTAATAGAAGTATATAGAATTAAGGAATTGGATAGATTAGATGATTGAATTTAAAAGATAGTAGATAATAATAATGGAACCATTACATGCAAAGATCTTTCACCTCAAGGAAAAATCCTAAGAGAAAATTTTGGAAGCTAAGAAACACTATAGTGATGCATGCTTCAACATTTTTGAAGATGATGCATGGGAGAAGTTAATACCTATAGAGGTAGTGGTTGAGAGATTTCAAAAAAAATTTGTTGAAGCCTTGAATGCTGATATCTAACAAGCATTTAGGATAGAAAAGGCTTTATTAGAGCTCGACAAACTCAAGGATTTTACTAAAACCCATATAGAGGTAGATAATTATAGGTAGAAAGTCAAAGAAAAATATTATGCCTTAGATTTACCAGATATGGAAAAGGTCACTAAGATAATAGATAATTTCAAGGGAAAACACCTAGACATAGCTTTGGTATGAAGGGGGACAAAACCTAGTTGCCAAAATTTCAATTTTGACACTCGGTAAAATTTTGTATTTTTTGTTCTCTAAGGTGCACTACTGCATTGGTGCGCTAGGTGTGCTATTGTGCCAAGTGTGCTAGTGCACTTTTTGGCAACAATGTGTTGGAATAATTTTGAAGAAGTTAGAGGTGCATAGGTGTGCTTCTTCCAAAGGTGTGCTGATAGTTAACTGCTAGTTCCAAAATTAGAGCTTTAAATGCACCAAAAACACATTCTGATAGCAATTTAACTTTGACAAACACCTAGTGAAAGTTGAACTTCTATTTTTGAAACTTCAAGAAACTTCTACACCAACTCATGGCTCTCTTCTTCTTATTCTCTCATGATATCTAACATTTAAATGCTCATGCATCCAATTAATGATATAAAAATGGATGGAGTCCTACTAAGCACCAATTAGATAGTCGATTTGTTTATAATTAGTTTGTTTTATTAAATTAGAAGCATATGATTGCATGAAGATATCTCTTAGAACAAATTGAGGAGATGATTTCTTATAAATATGGGATTGTAATAAGTAATCAGGGCCATCATTATTTTGCAACGATAATATGATTTTGGCGCTCACATTTGGAGTGTAGTGATTCTTGCCTAAGTGTGTTACATTTTATGAATGTATGTTCATGGAATGTAATTGAGCCAAAATTTTGTTGCATTATTTTTGGTTGTGCAAATCTTTTAATTCTAGTGTTTGCTATAGTTTTACAAATTTTGCTAATGTATCTAGTTCGAGGAGAGATCAACCATTTTGTTCCTATATAACATTTTGTCTCACATGAGTGCACTTTCTGTGGCCTTATGATTTGATGAAAAGTGAAACATCTCATAGTTTCTAAAATTCCCATCAATGATTGAATCAGTGGAATTAGGGAAGCCTTGCTCTTAATTTCATTGGTTACCCACTGATTTCTTCAAAGGCTTAACTCACAGATGTTTTGTTTCCATGGCTTATGTCCATTAGGATTTTATTTCCATGTTATTTTTTTAATTTTCTCGCTACCTTATCTTTGTTATTTTTTTTACTAACCCCTTGTTAAATTAGGAATTCATATTAGTTGCATTATTAAATTGCATCCATCATAACATTAAAAAAATACAAAAACATAGTTCTTTTTGCATTTTTAAAAAAAAATTTGAAGCGGAAAAAAGATTTTACATCTTATCCAAAGTTATCAAAACTAGCAAAGGACTCCTGATGACCATTCATATTTATCTTTAACTGAGGGGATTCTAGTAGGTTGTAGGATCACTTAGAACCTTGGAGTTTATTCTTGGATTAAATTTTCAAGAGAGGAGTTTCAAAGAATTCCTACCATTAACCATTGCGCAAAACAACAACTCAAGATAAGTGGTGCTAGAAGGAGGGCCCATTAACATGTATATTGGAAGAAATTTTTCCAAAACTTCAAAATTTTGCACTTTTTGCAAGATCTTTCTAAGTTTCTAAGATTTTGAGGTGCATTGGTGCATTGGTGCACTAGGTGTACTAGGTGTGCTGCTGCACCTATTGTACTGGTGCACTAAATTCTATGGTGCACCTCATTTTGTGATAAATTGTACTTCTATAGAGGTGTACCTTTTCTAGAGTTGATGTAAAATGGAGGATTTTGATATAGAATCCCTATTTTAGTGAGCTTTAAGATCTTTACCAAGTGCACGCAAGTTCCTCGAGCTCACACATTTTTGCAAATCCCATAGTGACAAAGGAATACCTCAAATTCAACCACTTACATTCAACATTCCATCATCTTCCTTAACTCTACCTCCATGACAACCACCTAGTGTGCCACCAAATATTCCAATAGTTCCACAACAACCACCCCTTGGTCCACCAAATCTTCCAATGGCCTTTTTTGCAAATGCTATAGATTCACCCATCAACTTGATAGGTGTACACAATGATCTTCTAAAGAATCTTGAGAAGTTTTTCCCAAGGTTCATCTATGAAGAGACACAAACTACCAAAGATCACATTAAGGTATTCAAGGAAATTTTTAACCGAAAGTAGATCATTGATAAGAATGTGGTTCTTTGCTTATTTCCCTACTCTTTGGGAGAATTTTCCTTTAATTGGTACATTAGTCTACCACCTCGATGTATTGGAGATTGGGCTACCTTCAAAAAATTGTTCTTGGAACAATTTAATACTTTCATTAACCTAGCTATGCTACATCAATAATTCATAACAATCAAGAAGGATCTAGCTGAGACAGTGTCATGCTTCAACCATCATTTTTATATGGCATATTGCAAGTTGAAAGTGCCATATACTATACCATTTGAAGCTACAATTCAAATTTATCTAAACTCTATGGACCATCTTATTGCTATTTTCTAAGAAGACTTCCACCTATGGATATTGACACATTGGACAAAGTCTTCATAGAAGTGATCACCTTCATTAAGCAAGCCAATCCCAATGGAGGAGGATTTATGCTTCCAGCTTAAGTGATTATGACAGTGCCAACATACCCCATTGAAGTGCCTATAGTTCCTAGTCAATTCATACCTATGAATTTAATTCCATTACAAAAAACACCTACTTTGCAAAACCCTACTTTGACTTATCCAGGCTATGAACCTCTAAAATCTACTTTCTTTGAACAAAAGATAGTCACTTCTATTGAGGCAGACAATGACTTTGCCTTTGAATTTGGTCAAATGAAAAAGACCATGTCACAAATGAACAATGGGTTAAGCTATTTGAGGTTGGCATAGGGACAAAACAACAACCTCCAAAGAAATAATTTTGGTACTTACATCAACAATTACAATTAGAACGACAATAAGAACTTAGCTGGAAACAACAATTTTTGAAACAACAATGCTGGATATAACAATGGAGGAAATGGTTCTAATCCTCCTAATCATAATAATGGTTTCCAAAGATAGAATATATAGTGGAACACTCATCTAAATAATGGAAGCATTCTCATAGATAATAACAATAACAATGTTTAATATATAGATATCAACCAATATGATGATGGTCAAAGTGCATCTAACAATGATGGCCCATTTTATAAGGGGAATCAAGAGATGAATTAGAATTCATAAGTAAATGATAATGTTCCTCCTATATAGTTTAATTCTATGCTACTAGAATCCTATGATTCTACATAAAACACTCAAGTAGAACAACCAACCAATGAAGTGTTCTCTTTTCTATTTAGTCAAGAACTAGACATCCAGCCTAAAGAGATGTTTTCTATTCACAATGATAATCAAAATACATACAATCTCAAAAGTAGAAGATAACCTATGACAGATGGAATCCCTCTAGGACTACAACCAACTCCTCCTAATTCAAGAGTGAGTAACAATCTAGTACCCATCAGGCCACCTCATGGAGGACAACAAAATCAAAACCAAGGAACTATCCCAACAATCCTGAAAAATCTAGCTTGGTCTACCAAGAAATATAGTGCAATAGAGGATTTGAAATGAACAAAGATCAACATATCTATGTTTGACATGCTACAAAATTATCCTCAATATAAGAAGCACTGGTGAAAACTCTAGATCATACAAAAGTACCCCATAATGCAAATACTATTTCTCAAAAGATAGTATCCCAACAAGCCAATGCTTTAGAGGTGATGCCAACTGTGTTTAAGGACAAGGTCAAGGTGCCCCTATTTTTTCTTATCATCAGGATATATGGGAAGAATCTTCATAATTTCCTAATTGATTTAGGAGCCTCATGTAATGTCATGCCACTATCAATAGCACAAAGATTGGGAGTTATTCCTCATCCCTCTAATTAGATAGTGATACAACTAGATAAAAAAAAGGTAAAAGTCATTGAGGTAAAAGTCATTGGTGTATTAAAATATGCCTACATATAATTGATAGTTGACCCTTGAATTCAAGATATCATTGATATACATGTGGTTGATATTCCTAAAACTTATGGACTTGTACTAAGTAGAGAATGGACCAAATGTCTAAGGGGATGGTTTTCCACATATTTTACTCAGCTTTGGTTACCATGAAAAGGTTTGAACAATAAAAAAAAAATAGATGCAGAGCCAAAGTTAGCCAAAGTTAAAAAAATGATTAAAGAATACAATGCTCCAAATGAGGTAGCCTTCTTACAAACAGATTTGGGCTCTTGCAAGCTGATGGTTTTTGATACAATTTTGATCAAAATATCAGATGATCAAGATATGGAATCTAGGATTTTAACCCTAAAAGATGAGGTTGCAACACAATTCATCTACAAAATGATGGCCAATTTACAATGTCTAGGAGGAGAAGATGACCCCAATATCCTCCTTCTTCTAGGATTTTTTTGATTGCATAAAGTTAGGCACTTTGAGTTTGAATGCTCATCATGTCAAGAAGCAGTTGCTAAGATATTAACACAAATAATGTAAGTAAAAAAAGATAATGGTCCGAAAGATCGACCCATAGAGAACCAATGTTATATAAACATGTCTAACTTTGTTGAAAAGGTTGAAGAGAAAATTGAATATCTAAATGCATTGTATAGAGATACTTCTTCAGATGATGGAGGTTTGTCTTCTCCTCCTCCTAGAATGATCAAAGTTTAAAGAAGAAGATGGCACATAAAATGCTAAGGATGGACTTTGATAATCATCCATCCTAAACCTAAAGTGGATGAAATCAAAGATTTGATAGGAGAAATATAGGACAAACAAGAAAAATGTACACTCCTATTCTCAAGAAATAACAATGGAAAATCACTAAGTCCACCCCATGAAAGACTACAATGGGTACCCAAGAGACAATCCTTCTAGGCTCAAGTAAAGGAAAAGCTAAGAATAATTAAGAAAAAGGGTAGAAAACCCAAGGAAAACTGAATTTGGACACTTCACTTTGATGGTTCCAAATGTAAATCAGGAGTTAATGCAGGTATTGAGTTGATCAATCCAAAAAGTAAGTCTTTCTATGCAACATACTAATTGCAATTTAGGTGTACTACTAATGTTGCAAAATATGAAACATTGATCTGAGGACTTCTTTTCATACTTGAGAAAGGAGTTACAACTCTCATAGTCAAAGGAGACTCTCAATTAGTCATAAGACAAGTGAAATTAGTATACACTTGCAATGATAAAAGATTGCTAGCTTATAGGAAAAGAGTATGGGGTTTAATGGATGATTTTGAAGATTTAAACATAAAATCCATTCCAAGAAAGAAAAACATGGTAGTAGATGCCCTTTCCATTTCAATGAGTGCATTACAACCAGCCGAGAGAACTAAATTGAAATGATTTTTTGTTGAGTTGGTTGCTGCTTTGTCTATTCCTAACAATGTCACAAACTTTGATGATCAACATATACTCAAATTTATTATGTGTAATGGCCACTTTAAGGGTCAAGAAATTGATGACACTCTAGATGAAAAACCTAAGGACAATGAACTTGAAGATGAAGATGGTATCCTAAATTTGAAAACTAACACTATTCCTAAGGGGATGATTGAATTCAAGCACATTTTTGATAATGACAAATCAACATTTAATAGGACTGCTAAAGAGAAAGGGACCAAGGAATGTGATTTGTACAATTTAGGTACTAATGATGATCATAGAATGATAAGGATTAGGAAAGCATGCAATACACAAGAAAGGGAAGACATGCTCAAATTTCTTACAAAATATAAGGATGTCATTGCTTGGAGCTATGAAGAACTAAATACATATGATCCCTAGATTATTATGCATGATATTCCACTCAAATCTGATGCCAAACCTTTTTGACAAAGGTAGAGACCTATTAATCATATCCTTGAACCACTGATAATGAAGGAATTCAAGAAGTTACTAGATGCCAAGATCATTTTCTCCATGTACCACTCTACATGGGTGGCTAATTTAGTTCTTTTATGAAAGAAGACTAGGGAGATTCACCCTTGCATGGATTTTTCTAACTCAAACTTGGCATCTCAAAAGGACAATTACCCTTTACCCTCACTAGACAAGGTCTTGAAAATTGTGAATGGTTCAAAGATGATGACTTTCTTAGATGGATATTCAAGATATAATTAGTTAATTGTAGAAGAATAAGATAGGCTAAAGATGGTCATTATGACAAAATGAGGAATGTTTGCCTACTGAAGAATGCCTTTTGGACTAATTAATGTATGGGCTACATTCTAGTGAGCCATGGATGAAGCTTTTAAGGGATTGATAAAAAAGTGTATAGTTATCTACATGGATTGCTTAACTATCTTTTCAAAGGATCAAAGAACTCACATAAGTGATCTAAGACAAGTATTCAATAGATGCTATAAATACATTATATTTCTCAATCATAAGAAATGTTCATTTGGGGTCACTAAAGGAAAGCTCTTGGGTCATATCATTTTTGAAGCTGGCATCTTCATTGATCCTAATAGAGTTGAAGATATTCTAAAGTTATCAACTCCTCATAGTAAAAAAGAACTTAAGTCTTTCTTTGGTAAGATAAATTTTGTGCAAAAATTCATAAGTGGATTCATAGAAATAGTCTATCCTCTTAATTATTTACTCAAAAAGGGGGCTAAAATAGAATGGGCTCTAGAGATTAAGAAATCATTTGAGGATATCAAAGTAGCCATTTCCATGGCTCTAGTACTAGTAAGTCCTGACTATGAGCTTCTCTTCAAGATATATTCCTTTTCTTTAGAACATTCATGTACTAGGATCCTAACCTAGAACAAAGAAAAGGAAGATGAAAGACCTATTTCTTTTATTAGCTATCCTCTAAGAAATGTTAAGTTGAAGTATTCCAACCTTGATAAATAGTCTTTTTCTTTAATCAAAGTAGTAAAGAAGTTCTGTCATTAAATACTAAGAAGCAAGGTGTATGCTATTTTACTTGATCCAACAGTGAAAACATAATTGATGCAAAATGAACTTGGTGAAAGGTGAGGGAAATGGATGGCAATACTACAAGAATTTGATCTATAAATATAACCTATGAGATTAGTTAGAGGTCAAGGGTTATAAAAAATGATAGTGGATAACCAAATTTGAAGATGAAAAGAAGTTCAGATCTGATGGTGAAATAGATATGGAAAATCAAAAGAAGATGGTTGCATCTCAAGTTGATATTGGTCAAGGTGTGGTGATGAATGTTTGTATTAGGATATCATATACTATCTTTTACAAAATCAATACCCTAGTTGGATGAATAGCTCACAATGCAAGGGACTCAAAATGAAGTGCGAATCCTACATGCTGCATGATAGAAAATTGTACAAAAGGAATTATGAAGGAATTTACTTGAAGTGCTTGGGATGCAAGGAAGTAAAAGAAGTCCTAGAATAATTTCATGATAAGTATGTTACAGGGCATGGTTTAACAGAAGAAATTGCTCATATGATTTTAAGATTAGGCTATTTCTGGCCCACAATATTCAAAGACACTTTTGAGCATGTATGTACTTGTCCTATTTTTTATATTAGTGCCAATAGATAAAGACACCCTATGATGCCATTACAACCGGTGTTTGAGACACACCCCTTTGCAAAGTGGGGGCTAGATTTTATTGGCCCAATTAATCCAAATTCATCTACCTTAAACACTTTTATTCTTACAACTACTAATTTTTGTATGTAATGGATAGAATTAGAGACATTTAGAAATTACACTACTAATGTGGTAATGGACTTCTTGGAAGAACACATTATCACTAGATTTAGGATGACATTCGCCCTAGTATGTGATAATGGATCAGCCTTTGCATTGGTATTCCTAACTCAATGGGAACTTGAAAATTAGTTTATTATCAAGTTCTCTTCAAATTATTATCCATAAGGGAATGGTGTTGCAAAATCTATGAACAAGAACTTGATATTGTAATAAGACATTTATTAAAGGAGAATCTTAAAGATTGGCATACACAACTCAAATATGCTCTATGGAAAGATTGAGTAAGGTTTAAGAATGCTTTGGGGATATCTTCATATTTTCTTGTTTATAGACAAGAACCAATATTCCCACTTAATCTTAGGATTCCTATTTTGAAATTCATGAGTGGGTATGATGAAGATGCTGATAGAGTACAAATCATATTGATGAATCTTTTAGAGATGAATGAAAAATGGACAACAACATTTGAGCACATGGCTAAACATTAGGCTATCATCAAGGGGTTGTTTAACAAAATGACCATGATCAAATCCTTCAAAATTCTTAACCTTGTTCTACTTTGGGATAAGGAAAAAGAAAAACTAGGCAGTCACGCCAAATTTCAACACTTGTGGATTGGTCCCTATTAGATTGTAGAAATTCTTGAAGAAAATACTTTTAGGCTAAGTTCCTTATAGGGAGAATTTCTTCCATTGATTGTTAATGGGAAATTCTTGAAACATTAGTTTGACTGCTAGAAGAAATATTAAAAAAAAAGAATAATTTTTTTAGATAGATTTCATTTCTACAAGCGTGTTTTCTTTTCAGTTGTGTGTTTGCTATTAGTCGTGTACTTGCTTTCAAAGTTGCATGAGTTTAGGGCTTAGGTGCAATCAAGATTTTATCTTGACATATCTTATTAACTAATCTTTTGGTTCTAATTTTAGGAAGAGGTATTTCTTTGTCAAAACATTTTGAAGATGATGTATCTTATACCAACCGAGGAATAGAAGTTACTTGCAGTAATAGGGGACTTTCAATCTTCAATTCCAGATTGGATAACAATAAGTTCTCAACACTTTAAAAATATAAAGATCAATCATCTCAGATGTTTTCAAACCAAAGTTGAAGATAGTAAGGGATGATCCAAGCCCCATTGGTTCAAATAGAAAGGTCTTCTTGAAGGAATTGCTAAGATAATTGTTTGGTGTGAGAGTTTCTAAAAAGTTCTTAAAAGAGGAACACAAGGGATGTTCACAAAAGATCAAATTCAAGAAATGACACCAATTTCTTGGCCATATAGTTTAAGCATGTCAGAATACATAAAAAATAAAGAAATAAGGAAAGGTGTTAAGACTGAAGGATTCTAAAGGGTCTAAAATGGGTAATAAGATAAATTAGGATATACACTCAAAATAAGCTACCCAATATCAAAACATTGCTTCATTAAAGAATAAAATGGTGACATTATGAACTATGTGAACTAAATATTCAAAGGATTACCAAGAAATTCAAAAGTGGCAACCCTCTAAGAGTGCTCAAATTGGTTCTCACATCTAGTTAGACAATGGATTGACAAATAGCTTTCATGGAGATTCTCGATAAATGAGCCAGATGGGGTGGAAGATTGTTTTCGAGTTGTTAGAAGATTTTGATAGACTACATCCTAAGATGTCAATGGAAATAAATATACAGAGCACATAATGAACTTGAAGCTCAAGAATTTTTGGATTTTGATTGCAAAGTAACTCGAAGTACACTTGGAGTATTTAGGATTTAGTTGGTGTTTGATATATGTCGAAAGAATGTTTGTTGATGAAGAAATGCCTTTTTCATTTCGTCCTTTTTTCAGCACTATTTTTTGTGGTTACACAACACATGCCTCATTTCAATTAGAAATGGGGAACCCCTACTTTATTTTTTTGGCTTTTCCTAGGACCTGCTTTGGGGTTTGAGTCTTTTAAAGGTTTGCTTAGTCCCCTAGATTATGTTCAAGTCCTACTTGAGAAATTTGGGTGTTCAAAAATAAAAATATTAAACTAAGAAGTCCTTTTTTTTCAAATAAAGGGCACACTGACACACCTCATCTAGTATGCTAGTGTGCCAAAAGGGAAGAAATTTATTTTTGCATAGATGTGTAGTAGCACAACTGTGCGACTATGCACCTGCATAGTACAAAATATAGCTAGGGGTTTATATAAACCCTTATTTTTCTTTCTTATCTACCTTGATTTTTTTTGTCTTCGCTCTCCTTTGCCAACATTCCCTCTAAGCACAACATTGCACTAGGTGAGGTGTAGCTCTTTTCATCTTTCATCCTACACAAAGAACATTTACAACATTAACTCAAAACAAAAAGGTGCCCATTAGTGCACCTCAATGGGTGCACTAGTGTGTACCTTGATTGAATCATATTAAATCAAACAAAACAAGCTTAAAACATAAAAACCATTTTGAACCTAGCTAGGTGCATTGATGCACACCCAAATCCAATCTAAAAAAATAAAAAAGGGCTAGTAGGAAATAGTTACAAATTATTCAAAGGCTAGATTAGGTGCAGCTAGATTAGGTCCACATTAGTGCACCTATCTAGGTGTGCTAATGTACACCTAACTCTGTGTGCGATAACAAAAAACAAAGAATTTTAAAAAAATAACAAGTAATGAACACCAAATTTAGGTTTTGCATCAGTGCACCTAACTAGGTGTGCTGATGTGCACCTATTTCATTACTTAAAGAACCTACGACCTTCACCCCAAAATGAGTACATCTAGAACACCTTTGAGGTGCACCATGTATGCTTTACTTATGTTAAAAATAAGATTTTTTTGATTTTTTTGACAATTAGGTCTTTTTAATCTTATTTTTACTATTATCAAAGTTTGTATTATCCATTTCTCCCTCAATTTTGAACTAATAGACATTTTTGTGTGTAGATACGATGGCATCTTCCTCATCTTCCTTGGGTGAGAAAATGACACCAAAACCTATGGTCTTTAAGTTCTAAGGTGTTCTAATGAAATCATGCTTTCAAGATGACAACTTAGAGATTAAAGATATAGATTTGGGACATACAAACATGGGGGAATTCTTGAAGATTTTTAACAAACCTACTGAGAGTTTGCAAATGGTCTCCACACTCATCAGATCAGGGGTTGTCAATGCAACATCACACCCAATATTGGTACAATCTTCAGAGCTTATTATGACACTTGCAAAATAGTTTTTCACTGAGGAGAGGGTTGTGAAGAGCATAATGGGGGAAATTAGTCTTGATCTCTGGTCAAAGAATATTAAGAAAGTGTTTTATCTCCCAAGAGAAGATCAGTTCATTAGGCTCACCTATGAGCAAGCAGAAAGGTGGTATCGAGAACATATTAAGGAAGCCTCTGAAATCATTCAATCTTCTTACTTTATTGAGAAGACTCCTTTGGGAAATAAAACTAGCAACATGGATATGACAAAAGGGTACATTATTGAAGACATTAGATACTTGATCATACTCTTGAGTGGAGTTATGGATCTACCAGTAGTTGGGCATTTGAACATCTTTATGGCACACTTTATTGAGATGATTAAGAAAGAAAAGATGCCACTGGACTGGGCTTCTACCCTCAGTCAAAATTTTTATGAGCAATCGGTGGCAATAAAGAACCAAAGGAAATTCTACATGATGTCATACTTGGTATACTTGTTAGCCACAAGAGCAATAGACTATCCAGGGCTACACAAGAGAGGCAACATATAGGATCCTAATGCATGGCCATGTATCATCTATCCTTAGCTAGTAAAGAAGAGGCTCTCAGAGTAGAGAAAAGAATATATAATTGTGAATGATGCCTTCATATTGGCTATAATCTGATTCATAGAAGGAGATTGATCAATGATGTAGTGACATAGATTCAATTGGTTAGGACTTATTATATTCAATTCAAAACATTGACATATCTAAGGAGATCAAGAAGGTGATCTCTTTTTGATCTATCCCTAAACCTATTCCAAAATAAGGAGAAGAGGAGGATGAGGAGGATGAAGAAGAGAATTTACCTTTGAGTAAGAGAACTAGGCTATCTAGAGCCAAATAGTAGGAATGGGGAAGTTCTATGGTTATGCCTCCATCAATCCCAGATGAACCTCTACAAACTACTATGTCAAAGGATGAGATGTAACAATGGATTGATGAACAATATGTAGAGGGTACATATGTCTTTAAGGTGTTAGATTTTGATTTTATGCTGATAGATATTGAGTTGGTTAGGGATAAGATATGAGATACACCAACCAATCAATCTCATAAGGAGGATTGGACTTAGATGCCCCCAAAATCATAAGGACCTAGGATAGTCTCAGAATCCTAGTTGTGAGTTACATTTTGTGTTGAGAAGGGATTAGTTACTCCTTCTCCTTTAGGAATAGAAATTGAATAGGTCTAGATAGAACTAGAAGGAGGGCCACAACAAGTATCCACCAATGAAGTGTTAGAAGAGGGAAAAATAGGTGAATAGCCTCAACAAAATTTCTAGGATAGAGGTGAGAATTGTGGGCTCTATTGATATAGGGACTGTAGAAGAGGAGCCTTCACAAAGGGAAATGGCCTTGGAGAGGAGCAAAAATGGCAAGAGCATATCACAGTAGACTCCTTCATCCTCAAAAGGAAAATCCCTAGTGTAGCATGTTCCAAGGTGCCTCCAAAAAGAAGTAATCAGAAACAAAAAGCAATAGTTCATACCAAAGAGGAGGACATAATGGAACTAATAGAAGTGTTAAGAAAACCTGATTCACCTCCTAAGGATGCACAACCTTTATCCTTCATTATGATTGATCAGAATGAGGAACTTTTTGCTCATGTGGCTATCCCTCCTCTAGAATCAAATGTTGAAGAACTAACTCCTAGGGATTATCAAATTTAGGAAGTTTTTCTTGGGAGGCCAACCTTGGAAACTAAAAAGCTAATGGTCACTATTGGGATGAAGGAAGTATTCAAGATCCTAGAATAGGATGGGGCAGAGTTGATAACACTTCAGTGACAAAATGAAATCCTGAAGGGATATTTGAGTGAATTTGTTGGTTCTTTGGATCTTGCTAACCCCAAGGAGACTCTAAATATAGTAATTCAAAGGAGAGATAGGGGCGATGCAATTAAACCCATTTTTGAGTGCTTGTTAGCAATGATGGGAACTTTTTGAGGAGAAAGGTGTACTTATAATCCAAGAAAATCTCAAGCTACTACATGTTATGCAAGAGAATGTGGATAAAATTTTTAGTAATTTTGAATCAAGATTTTGGTCTTATGGATGAGGTGCATAGCTGGGGAAAATATTTACAAGCATTATAGGCGATCAAAGGCTAGAGATATCAAATGTTATGGAAGTATATAGAATTGAGGAGTTGGATAAATTAGATGATTGGATTGAAAAGATAATAGATAGTAATAAAGCAATAGAATCATTATATGCAGAGATCTACCAGCTCAAGGACAAAGCCCAAGAGAAAATTTTGGAACTTGAGAAACACTATAGAGATGCATGCCTTGACATTTTTGAAGTGATGCATGGGAGAAGTTAATACCTGTAGAGGTAGTGGTTCAAATATTTTAGAAAACTTTTGCTGAAGTTTTGAATGATGATGATATTCATCAAGCATTTAGGACAAAGGAGGCTTTATTAGAGGTCAACAAGAAACTTGAGGATTTTGTTGAAAGTCATATAGAGGTAGATAATTATAGGTAGGAAGACAAAGATAAATATAATGCCTTAGATTTACCAGATGCAACATAGGTCACTGAGATAATAGAGAAATTCAAGGGAAAACACCCAGACATAGCTCTGGTATGAAGGGGGACAAAACCCATATGCTAGAATTTTAATTTTGCCACTTGGTAAAACTTTGCATTTTTTGGTCTTTGAGGTGCATTGCTGCACTAGTGTGCCAAGTGCACTACTACACCAGGTGTGCTACTATGCTAGGTACACTGGTACACTTTTTTGACAATAATGTGTTGGAAGAATTTTGAAGAAGTCAGAGTTGCGCAAGTGTGCTTCTTCTAAAAGTGCACCAATAGTTAACTGCTAGTTCCAAAATTAGAGCTTTCCATGCATTGAAAAGGCATTCTGACAGTAGTTTAACTTTGACAAACACCTAGTGAAGGTTGAACTTCTATTTTTGACACTTCCATACAATTCTACAGCAACTCATGGCTCTCTTCTTCTTATTCTCTCATGATTTCTAACATGTAAAGGCTTATGCATCCAATTAATGATATAAAAATGGATGAAGTCCTACTAAACACTAGTTAGATAGTCAATTTTTTTATAATTAGTTTGTTTTATTTAATTAGAAGCATATGATTGCATGAAGATATCTGTCACTCTCAACACAAATTGAGGAGATGATTTCTTATAAATAAGGGATTGTAATATGTAATCAAGGCCACTATTATTTTGCAATAATAATATGCTTTTGGTGCTTGCATTTGGAGTGTAGTGATTCTTGCCTAAATGTGTTACATTTTGTGATTGTATGTTCATGGAATGTAATTGAGCCAAAATTTTATTGCTTTATTTTTGGTTGTGAAATTTTTTTAGTTTTGGTGTTTGCTACAGTTTTACGAATTCTGTTGACGTATCTAGTTTGAGGAGAGATCACCCATTTTTCTCCTACATAATTTTTTGTCTCACATGAGCACACTTTCCATGGCCTTGTGATTTGATAAAAAGTGAAACATCTCATGTTTGCTAAATTTCCCATCAATGATTGCATCAGTGGAATTAAGGAAGCACTGCTCCTACTTTCATTGGTTATCTACCGATTTCTTCAAAGGCTTAACTCATAGACGTGTTGTTTCCATGGCTTATGTCTATTAGGATTTTATTTCAATGTTATTTATTTAATTTTTTCATTACCTTATCTTTGTTATTTTTTTACTAACCCCTTGTTAAATTAGGAATTCATATTACTTGCAATATTAAATTACATCCATCATAAAAATAGAAAAATAAAAAACCATATTTTTTTTGCATGTTTTTTAAGTTTTGAATCAGTGAACAGATTTCACATCTTATTAAAATTTATCAAAACTAGAAAAGGCCTCCTCATGAACATTCATATTTATCTTCTACTAAGCAGATTCTAGTAGTTCGCAAGATCACCCAGAATCTTGGAGTTGATTCTCGAATTAACTTTTCAATGGAGGAGTTTGAAAGAATTCCTACCATTAAGCATGATGCAAAATAACAACTCAACACAAACCATGACCCCTAGAACTAGGTCCAAGACTTAATCTAAGACACTCATGTACCAAGGGATTCAGAAGGAGATAATGATGACTCAAGGACAAGGTCTAGGAGAGGAACTCATCTTCTTGGATACCTCAGATGGTGATGTGAAGCTAATAAAAGCTCCTAAGTAAGCTTAGCCTAAATTCATGACTCCTCCCAAGGGAATTAAAGGGATGATAGCTACTCCTACTATTCAATCATGATTGTCTAATTTAGTCAACAAGAAATGAAACCTGCAGCTTGTGTCTACACTTGATAAAGATATCATCACCAAATATGTAGCCCATGTTTCTAAGAGTAAAAAGATGAAGAGTGATGCATGCTTGATCAGGGACCCAGTAATCAGAAGGGTAAAAATAGAGGTGGCTACATGCAAACATAAAGATGATTTTGGAGAAATTGACACTAAATGTTTTAAAGTCACCACTATAGAATTGGGGGCCATCACTAGAGACACTAGTAATCACATCTTTAAATTTTTTGCAGACCACATGGTGACCCAATCCAAAATGGATTGCAAAGAGAAGAAAGAGCTAAAGGCATTAGTAATTAGTATGGCTACTTAGATGGACTCTCTAATGAATTTGGGCACCCTTCCATTGGTTTAGACTCCATAGTCTTTTGATGCCAATTCCTCAGATAGCCAACAGTTCATCAAACAAATGCAAAGGGGTAAACTACTCTTAGATGTAGTACAATAATGGGTGGCATACATAATAAAAGAAGGTAGAAAATTCATTCTAGATTTTACTAATTTGTACAAAAAAGGGGAGTGCTATTAGGTGAATTTCAAACCCTTGTGCCAGTATAGGAGGCTGATTAGAATTGATGATAAGCCATTGTGTTCCAAGTTTATGAAGTTGAAAAATATGGAGTGTTAAATTTTTTGAATGAAAATCCCATGAAAACTATAGATTCATGCATGTTGTTAATCCTCAAGAATAATATGGGTTTGAAGGAGTTGATCTACAAAGGATCCATCAAAGAAATGTGATTAGTGGAAACTAAAATAACTAGAATGCATAAAGAACTCCTAAAGATATGCATGTTGTTAACACTACAGGGATCCTATAGTTTGAAGATGACAACATGGACTCTGTGGTCTTAACCAAAAATTTCAATGAGGTTTTGATAGGAATCAAAGACAAGAAAATACCTACTTCTAGAGACTTCACTACCCTAGAAAACATTGAGTCAATGTTATATCTAAACAAGATCTCATGATGAGATAAAGCCATAGGATTAAAGAGCTTAAGTGGCAAAAGGATGCGTGAAGGTCAAAGTTACTTAGTCCAAAAAGTCCTCACTCTTATGCAATGTAAGAATTCACAAACACTTTTAGGACTTGGAAACTGGTCAAGAAAACCATGGTGGATGGAGAAAAGGTTGACGATGGTGTTTAGGTAGAAATAGTTACTTTCTATTTTGTTTTCCAAACTTTTTCAAAACTATTTCTTGTTTTTGTATCTATTTCTAACTAAAAGGCTAGGCTTTAATGAAGGCCTTTTTGGTTCTATAATGAACTATAAATGTTGGAGCATTTAGCTAGTTAGGGGTTAGATTTTTAGTAGCCTAAATATACTTTGATAAAGCTAGTACTGTTTAAGGTTGATTATATGGAAATAGCGATAGATAGATAGTAATACATATGAAAGTGCTCTCTTAAATGACATTGTGCTAAGGAAAGTCTTTCTGAATATATATATCTACCATATTTTTTTGTGCTTTAAAACTTGGTGTATGAAGTGAATATAATCATGGTTACTTTGTGAGCTGTGATGATTAGTTGTGTATAACATCTACTGCTATTTTTGTGTCATTCATTTTCATTTATCTTTCTCCAAACTAGTTGAGTTGTTGTAAAGTTTAAATTCCTAGCTAAATCTTGCTTTCTTGTGGAAATATTATGATATTTTTGCTCATTTATTTTTTGAATATGTAAATTATCACCTTAGTACCCAAGAGTACATGAGTGTTCCTTAAGCACTTTCTAGCAAAAGTATGCATTCAGTTACTTTTGATCTTTTGAATTTATTTATAAATCATTTGTAAAGGGAGTTGTACCTATAAAATTTAGAGGGAAATGAATAACACTATGTTTACTCAACTGTTATGAACTTTATTGGATTTTCCAAACCTTGGGCATAGATTGAATTATTGTTTTGATAAGGAAAGGCAATCTGTTCACTAATAATAGGGATAACCAAGTGGAAGAAGATATGGAGAAAATATAGAAAGTGTCTCACTACATACTAATCAACAATATCTTTGAAACAAAGACAATTAATATGCCCATTCCATGTGAACTAATAGAATCTTGGCTTTGTAATGTTTTTTTGGTTAGATCACTAATGCTAGTTTTTTGGATTGATCCTGATAGAAGATAAGGTTAATGCTATATAAGGCTACCTCACTCAATTTTTCAAATTTTTATAGTTATGGGGGTTGGATTGGTTCTCATATGATTATTATAATCTATCTATGATGTATTTTGGTTGAACTATTTTAATAAAATAATTTTCTTTGAAGTAAGGTTATATAATATGTAAGCTTTTGAATCCCCACTATAACCAATGAAAATTTTTTTTCTCTCTTATTATCTAATTTTCTTCTTAGCTCAGATGAAACTAAATAATATGTTACAAAACAAAAAAATTCTAAAATGAGATACAAAATAGTTCATACAAATCTATGCTTCTTGTGGGATTCTATCTTTCACATCTTATTAGGACTTATTTTCAAGATATATCCTGCATATTCAACAACTTTAGCCAAAATTTCATTAGACAAATTCTTTGCCTTGAACATACTCCTTTCTATTTCTATTATGGTTATATTTTTCCTCTCTACTACATCATCCTATTGTGGTGTGTATCTAGTTATAGACTATTTCTTGATTCCCTTATATCTGCAAAAATCCAAGAATTCATTAGAACTATATTCTCTACCTCTATAAAATTGAAGTACCTTGATGAATAATACACTTTTGTTTTCCACCATCAATTTTACATTAAATTTAATTTAGAAAATAGATCCAAGTTTTCTTCCTAAAATCATTAGTGAATGTTAGAAAATATAAACTTCATCCTAAAGATGGAGTAAATATATTAGTATGAACCAACTCCAAAAGATCTCTTTTTACAACACTTCCTATTAGAAAACTTTCTCTATATTGTATTTCAATTATACAACTTTCACAAGAATTATTAGGCATTATGATAAGGTGGAAAACTTTTTACCATATTATTCTTTTGCAATAAATTCAAGCCATTAAAATGAAGTGGACCATACCTCAAATTTTATAGCCATGTTTGTGTTGACATTCTAGTCATGTTTGCTATTAGTGACATACACTTATTCAAATTTTAAGTTCATACCAAGTATATTGTATAGTTAATAGTGTTAGCCAAGAATTTCAGTTGCTACCAAGTCCTTTGGACAGATTTCAATTTGTGTTGAGTAGTTACTACTATAGTATTGATTAGCAGTGCAAACCAAGCATCTTAGTCTATGTTAAGTTTACCAATGCAAATAAATTTTTATAGTAATTACTGAGTTCATAGTTGATGTGATTTTAATCTAATGTTAATTGAGCTACTTAGTTTTAATCAAGTGACTCAGTTTATACTGAGCTTATAGAGATAGCATTGATCGAGCTATATAGTGTGAATCAAGTGATTTAGTTTATATGTTGAGTTTCATGATATTCATTGAGTCACCAATGTAGACTAAGTTTAAGATTACTTGGAAGCGATCAATATGGACCAAGATTCTATGTCTATTGAGTGCATGATAATGTCGAGCATTGATAGTGGATGCCAAGTATTAGAACTTCATCGAGTTAGTCTTCAGAACCTGAGTTTTTAGACTTTGGCTGACTTTATAATATTTGTTTAAACTTGTATTGTGGTTAAATTTGTAAATTGTGTAATTGGATTGGTATATATGTAATGTATTGTATCACACCCAATATATCAAAGAGAAGTAATGTAATCATTAGAAAAGAGTAGGAAAGAAAATTAAAAAGGCTACAACAATATAAGGAGTAGCAAAGATTTATCTATCACAACAAGGTGATTTGTACACTTAGAAGAATCTCATTTAGCAAACCAAGTTGCAGATTAGAGATTAGCTTTTGCTTCATCCTTATAGGTGGATCAATCAAATCATTTAACAAGGTAGACCTAACAATCTTATGTAAATCTTTTTGCAAGGTGGACCTAGTAGTCCTTACTGCTCCTAACTAGGTAGATCATTAGAAGTGATCATTGTAAGCCTTAACAAGCAAAATTTATACCATAGTACTACAACTTGTGGGTATCATCCCTACCCCAGTTTTACTTTCTATTTGGAAGGTTTTTGGGTAACTAAGTCTTGTGTGTTAAAGTGTTGTATATGCTCTCATATTTTTATTTTCTCATGCATGCAGTTAGATTAGAATTCATGTAAAGGATTAATTGCTTTGGTTACTAATTTACCCCTCCCCTCTTAGTAACTTAGCATGTCATAATATTTCAAACAATTGGTATCAGAGTTTTGTGGTTCTCAGAGAAAAGTTTAACTACTTGAGCAAAGATCAAAGGCAATGGAGGTATTCAGACTTGACAAGGCTATTGACAATGAGAAGCTAAATTTGGATTTTTCTATTGGACAACTCAAGAAAGAAAAAGAGAAACTCTCTCAATCCCTAAAAAGAAGAAAAGATCTTGTAATCCAAATGAATGATCCACTCTACATTCAAGAAAGAATTGAAGACATCCATCTAAACAATTCAAATGAAGTTGATGAAGCAATCAAAGAACTATTGGAAAATAATAGTACTCTTCAAGAAGTAGTAAGAAAACTAAGAAGAGAGAAATAAATTTAGCTAGTAAGATTGTGTAAAGTCATGGAAGAGAAAAACAAGATAAGAAAAGAGATAGAAGGAAAAAAAAATGAAATTCAACATCTATCTCTTTAACAAGTAGACTTCATTGATTAGATCACCAATGCAAATGAAGAAATCATGAATCTAAGATGAGAGAATGAAAGATTGTGAAATGATCTAAACATTGAAAGAAAAACCAATGAAATAATGATAAAATTCAAAATAAACATGAATCAATTGAGTGAGCAAAGTCATTATAGACAAAAGGGAAATGTAGGAATTGGATATATAGAAGAAGGTGAATCCTCCAAGCAAGGAGCTCAAAGGAATAAAAAATCTACTTGTAATAACTATGGTAAGATAGGTCATACATCAAACAAATTTTGGAATAATGGGAAAGAAAAATTCAATGAAAAATGCTACAATTATAGTAAGCACGGAGCAAATGAATGCAAAAAGAAATCGAAATTTGAAGGCAAATGTCACACACATAAGAAGCATGGACATAAGTCATCAGAATGCAAAACTAAGATACTAAATCTAGTAGAATAGATTATGAAAGCTATTTTTGGTTGAGACTATAACACTTGGTGTAGATGTCATTAATATGGAGAATTTAGACACATTGGAATGAATTGTGTAAAGCATCACTTGAGAAAAATAGATACTACCAAAAGATATTGTTGGTTACAATTGATTAATTGTGTGTTGTCTGTGATGTTACACAAATGCCATATCATTATCAGGTAGTATATGTCAAGTTCACTTGAGTAGTGAAGACCATTTTTTGTGTCTACTGAGTGTTCCTATGATTGTCTACTCTAGAAGGTAGTGTCTACTGAGTTCACTCGAGCATTGAAGGAAAGTATGTAGAAAGTGAGAGTTAATTGAGCTTACTCAGTTAATGAAGGGAAGTTGGATTGAACTAGTGCTAACCAAGTTGACTCGATTGCCAAAGAATTTTTGTGAGTTTTCAGTGTTAACCAAGCTTCTTTTGGTTAACAAAGGAAATCATTTTTGAGTTAGTTTCTAATGAGTTGGGTTAGCTAATGAAGGATTTTCTTACTTTGACATATTAAGCTTAATTGATTTATCTATTAATTATAGCTGACTAAGGTGATGAATATTAATTATTCTAAGTTGTATTTGAGCTGACTTGACAAAGTGGAAGATATAAGTATAAGGTCAATTTTGTGATTTCAAAGTATAAGTAAGTGTGAAAGTATGAAATTGTTATTGAAGATTTAATGATGAGAAGAGGAAGTGAATTTGAAGGATAAGTAGAATATGTTGGATGTAATTCGTGTTGTCTTTGATGTTACACAAATATCATATCAGTTGATAGATAGTGCTTTCCGAGCTCACTTGGTTAGTAAAGATAGTTTTCCTTGTCTACTAAGCATTCATAGATTTACTTTGAATAGATGATAGTGTCTATGAAGCTCACTCGAGTGTCAAAGCAATTGAGGAAGAAAAGAGTGTTAACCAAGCTCACTTAGTTAATGAAGGAAAAGTTGGACAGAGTTAGTATTCACTTAGTTCAATTGGCTGCCAAAGGATTTTTGCAAGTTCGTAATGTTAACTGAGCCTCTATTGGTTAACATAGAGAATCATTATAAAATTAGTTTTTACCAAGAAAGGGTGGATCTCGAAGGATTTTTCTTGTTTTATGAAACTTAATTATTTCATGTATTATTTCTAGCTAACTATGATGATGAATATTGGTGATTGTAATTTGAATTTGGGCCAACGTGACAATCTAGAAGGTATAAATGAAAGGTCAAGTTGAGATTTCTAGTGTGTGTGCAAGTGTGTTGATTGAATTGAAAAAGGAAAAAGAGGGAGTGAACTTGAAGGATAAGCAAGTATCCTTGTGGAGCAAAAAAGCAATATTTGATCAGGAAGAATCAAGTTTAAGCAAAAAAGAGATCTAGATTTAGCAATTTAGTTGCTTCATAATCAGGTCATTTCATTGTTACTCTCTAACCATTGTAGCAGTGATCTAAAATCTCTTAACAAAGTTGGTTTAACAACTAGGTGTAAATCCTCTAACAAGGTGGCAATTCTATTGAATTTTTTAAAGACCTCTTGCAAGGCCACTCCTAGTAGGGTGATTAAATCCTCTAACAAGGTCACACCTAATAATATATTTTGTAGCTTTTAATAGGTTTGGCTCCTAATAGGACTCACTTCAAAAGAGTGAAAATAGTAACTAGTTACATTGGTAGTTTTTCCCAAATTGGGTTTCCATGTTAAATCTTGGTGTCTCATGTATTCATGTTATTTCTCTTATGCTTGTAAATTAATTATGTTAATATTTTAAGATATCCTAAAAGTAATTCACACTCTGCATTTACCGAGTTACAACATTTCCTATGTATTTACTGAGTAATATCATCAATTATTTTTCTCAGTTTAAATTTTATTATTGACATCTAAGGAATCTGGGATATATTTTAGTGGTAACTGATTCACTCCCCCTCTGAGTTACTCCTTCTATATTTGCAATAATTGGTATCAAAGCATTTGGTGCTTGCAGGAAAGGTTCCAAGGACTTAAGCTAAAGATCAAGATGTCTTACAAGAAAGAGATTTTAAAGCTAAATAGAGAAAACTTTTCAGCATGGCAAAGATTCAAGAGACTTCATTTGGCCACCATTAGTGATTCAGGCTACAAATACCTTAATGAAGAATTCAAAACTCCTATTGGTACATTATTTTTTGGAGATCTTTTTGAGAAAAAGAACCATAACATCATGATGATTGATATCACATCTTCTCTTAGCTATGATGAATTTGATGAGATCAAAGATTGTAAAACTAATTTTGATATATGGAACAAGCTAAAAGACATCTATGGTGGTGATGAAAATGTAAGGAGAGATAAAATAGAAAGACTTAGAGGATAGTTTGATCAGATGAGAATGAGAGAATATGAAAATGTTGCCAAATATGTGAAAAGAATCAAAGATAGTGTTAGTGCAATCAGAGCCTCTAGAGGAGAAATCAAGGAAGAAACTATTGTAAGTAAAGTTCTTAAAACATTTCTTCCTATCTATGCAATTAGAGTATTTGATATTCAAGAAAAGAGATGTGACCCAAATCAAAAATTAAGTTTGGATGCCTTAGTAGGAAGATTGATAGCTTTTGAGCTAGACAACTTTGACAATTATGTTCCATCTTCCAAAAATGTTGAGTCTACATTTGAAGAAAAACTTTCACTCAAAGAAAAAGGCAATAAAACAAAGGACATTCAGTCAGAAAGTGAAGAGGATACAGAGAAAATTTTTGATAGTGATCTTGAAGTTGTTGAAGCTTTACTTGTAAAGAAATATTCTAGAGGAAGAGGAAAGTAAAAAAGTAAGGTTCCTTTAATCTTCTTTTCATGTGAAGAGCTTGGTCATATTAATTTCAAGTGCCCAAACAGAGAAATAATGGATGAGAAGAAGAGCCACAAGTACAAAGGCAAGAAGTCATAAATCCTTCAAAGACAAAGGTAAGAAGACTTCTTTTATGGTAAAGATTTTGATAACAGTGAAGATGAGATGGT
Source organism: Cupressus sempervirens (assembly GCA_028749045.1). NCBI lineage: Eukaryota > Viridiplantae > Streptophyta > Pinopsida > Cupressales > Cupressaceae > Cupressus > Cupressus sempervirens. The sequence goes on along the minus strand of CM053793.1, from coordinate 439,484,768 downwards.
ATACATTGCTGTAAAAGATGAATCTAATGAAGAAGAAGATAAGATGGCATTTATCTCACATGTCAATAAAAATGACACATGGATCATAGATAGTGGATGTTCACATCATACAGCTGGAGATAAAACAAAATTTGAACATTGAACACTATGCTGGAGGTAGTGTAAGGTTTGGAAACAATGAACCTTGTTGCATAAAAGGGAAAGGTCGCATATCCTTAACCAATGAACTTGTATGTGACAATGCCTATTGGGTTGAAGGACTAAAAAATAACCTACTAAGTGTAGCACAACTAATCAGCATTGGATTCAAGGTAGAATTCATGCATGACAAGGCAAGATTGTTGGATGACAAAGGGAATCTAACTGGATCAGACAAATAAACAAGAGGTAACCTATTTTATCTTGATCTTGGTGATTGCTCATGTTTTATTGCTCAAATGGAAGAAAGTCAATTATGGCATAGAAGACTATGTCATGTAAACTTTGATAATATGGTCAAGATAAGAAAATTCATAAAAGTAAGAGGTATCTCTAGTTTGAAGAAATCAAATGTTGGATTATGCAAAAATTGTTAGATTGGCAAAATGGAAAAGACTAGTTTTAAGAGCAAAAACTATCAATCTAAAGATGTCTTGGAAATTGTGCATATTGACCTATGTGGACCCATTGGAGTAGAAAGTTATAGTGGGGAAATTTTTTTTATTCTTTTTCTTGATGACTACTCTAGAATGATGATTGTTGTGTATCTTAGAGAAAAGTTAGAAGCATTTGAGAAATTCAAATGGTATCTAGCAAGAGTAGAAAAAGAAATAGGAAAAAGATTGAAATTCTTAAGATCAGACAAAGGTGGTGAATCCATCTCCAAAGAATTCAATAATTTTTGCATTGAAAGAGATTTATAAAAGACAAGTACCAGCGCCTGGTACTCTTGAGAAAAATGGAATAGCTAAAAGAAGAAATAGACCAATCATGGATTGTGAAAGGATTCTAATGATTGAAAAGAATGTTGATATCAAATACTAGAAGGAAGCCATCAACACTATAGTTCATACTTTGAACTAAGTTTAGTTGAAGAAGGACTCACATAAAACTCCCTATGAATAATGGTATGGCTACAAACCCAATGTAAGTTACCTAAAAGTATTTGGTAGTAAATGTTATGTCTTGAAAGAGTCTAGAAAAGGAAAGTTTGATGTGAAAGGTGATGAAGGTATATTCTTAGGATTTTCCTAGAGAAGTAAGGCATATAAATGCTTGAATTTTTCTACTCATAAAATCATAAAAAGTAAACATGTGAGAATTAATGAGTTTGCAAAAAAGATTGAAGAAGAAAGCAAAAAGCAACTAGAAGATTAAAACAGATTTGTTTACTTTGAACCTGATACATTGCCAAGAACATCTAATAATGAGACTTAACCTCCCAAGTCCTCCATAGCTACTGAGTTACAAGAAGTACAAACTAAGTCATACGGACCCGAGTCACATTCTGAAGCCACTAAGCCAATGCTTACCAAGTCTGAACAACCCAAGCCTGAAGTTGAAATTCAAAATGAAGATAGTGCAATTCATTCAAAAGGAAAAGAACATGTATTGGCCAAATATGTTAGAAGGCATCATGCACATGATTAGATTATTGGAGATAAATTAGAAGGTACTATGACAAGAAGAAAATTGAAAAGTATATGTTTACTTGCTGATTTTAAACCTAGAAGTGTTAAGGATGCTATAAAAAATGAAATCTTGATCGAGGCAATGAACAAAGAAATAGAATAGATAGAAAATAACAAAGCTTGAACTCTTGTTCCTAGGCCTAAAGATACAAATGTGATTGGAACAAAATAGCTATTTAGAAATAAGCTAAATGAAGATGGACAAGTATCAAGAAACAAAGCTAGATTAGTATGTAAAGGCTATTCTCAAGAAGAAGGAACTAATTATGGTGAGACTTTTGCTCTTGTTGCAAGATTAGAAGGTGTTAGGACCCTACTTGCATATGTAACTCACAGAGGATTCAAAGTATATAAAATGGATGTTAAATATGCATTTCTAAATAGAATTCTTGATGAAGAAGTCTACATTGAACAACCAGAAGGTTTTGTTGATCCTAACAAAAGGGGCATGGTTTTTAAATTACACAAAGAACTATATGGTCTCAAACAAGCTCTTAGAGCCTGGTATGAAAGACTACATAACTACTTGATATAGATTAGTTTTCAGAGAACAAATGATAATGGTAGTTTGTACATCAAGGAAGGATAAGATAGCAAATTGTGTTAGTAGAGATATTTGTGGATGAAACTCTATTTATAGGAAATGACTACCTATGCAAAGCATTTTCAAAACAAATGAACAAAGAGTTTGAGATGTCCATGTTTGGTGAAATAAAATTCTTTGTTGGATTGTAGATATAGGAGAACAAGAATGGTATCTATATCACCCAATCCAAGTATGTAAAAGAGATACTCAATAAGTTTGGTATGGAAGATTCTAAAGCGGTTGTTACCACCATGTGTACTAGACTCAAGGTGACCAAAGATGATGACTCCAAAGAAACAGATCAAACCTTATATAGATCAATGATTGGAAAATTATAGTATATAGTTCACACAAGGTCTAATATTGCCCTAGCAGTTGGGATAATGGCAAGATTCTTAGCTAAACTTAAAGAAAATCATATGATGGCAATCAAAAGAATTTTGAGATATCTAAAATGTACTGAAGATTATAGCTTATGGTACAAATTTGGAGGAAACCTAGATGTAAAGGTATTTATTGATGTTGATTGGGTAGGAAATATTGATGATAGAAAAAGTACTAGTGGTAGAGCTTTCTTTCTTGGTAAAAGGTTGGTATCTTGGACAAGCAAGAAGCAAAACAACATATCCCAATCTACAATAAAAGTAGAGTATGTAACAACAGTAGTGAATTGTTCTAACATTGTTTTGTTCAAACAATTGTTGGAAGGAATGAAGGTTGAGATCAAAGAGTTAGTAGTCATGTATTGTGATAACACCAGCACAATTAACATATCAAAGAATCCAATGATGCATTCCAAAACAAGGCACATTGCTATAAAATACCACTTTATCAGAGAACTAGTGCATGACAAAGAAATTAGATTAGAATATGTCCATACCAAAGAACAAATTGTAGACATATTCACCAAGTCATTACCTAAGGATGCATTCTTATATCTAAGAGGTAAGCTAGGGGTCATTTCCCAATCTAAAACTCACTAAATAAAGTTTAGTGATGCATCAACAAGAACCGAGTTAAAGATCAATCAATTGATGCAGTATAGTCAAGAAAATATTGCATATGAATCAGTACTCAAGGTACATTGATACAAATTTGGCATGTGTTGTCTTTGGCATGTATTTTCAAAGAGGGAGAAGTTTACTATCATATCTATATATTTCTAAAATTTTATAGAGTTTGTAGAGGGAGAAGTTTGAAAAAAAAGTATGTAAAGGGAGAATACAACATAAAGAAGTTCTTGCGTAAAATCAAAGAAGGAGTAATGTTCTATCGAAAGAATTTTGTTCTTAAAATTTCATTGTGCTATGACATGTTGTGTTGCCATCAATGCCAAAGAGGGAGATTGTTGGATATAATTGATTAATTGTGCATTTTTTTTGATGTTACAAAAATGTCATATTAGTTGATAGATAGTGCTTACCGAGCTCACTTGGTTAGTGAAGATAGTTTTCCTTATCTACAAGTGTTCATAGGTTTACTTTGAATAGATGACATTGTCTACCAAGCTTACTCAGGTGCTAAGGGAATTGAGGAAGAAAAGAGTGCTAACCGAACTCACTCAGTTAACAAAGGAAAAGTTGGATAGAGTTAGTATTCATTGAGTTCACTCTGCTAAAAGGATTTTTGCAAGTTTGTAGTATTAACTAAGCCTTTGTTGGTTAACATAGAGAATCATTCTAAAGTTAGTTTCTACTGAGTGGGGTCGTATCTCGAAGGATTTTTCTTGTTTTAAGAAGCTTAATTACTTTATGTATTATTTCTAGCCAACTATGATGATGAATATTGGTGATTGTAATTTGAAATTGGGCCGACATGATAATCTAGAAGGTATAAATGAAAGATCAAGTTGATATTTCTAGTGTGTGTGCAAGTGTGTTGATTGAATTGAAAAAGGAAAAAAGAGGGAGCGAACTTGAAGGATAAGCAAGTATCCTTGTAGAGAAGAAAACTAATATTCAATTAGGAAGAATCAAGTTTAAGCAGAAAAGAGATCTAGATTTAGCAATTTAGTTGCATCAGAATATAGTCATTTCATTGTTACTCTCTAGCCATTGTAGTAGTGATCTAAAATCTCTTAATAGATTTGGTTTAACAATCAGTTGTAGATCCTCTAACAAGGTGGCAATTCTATTGAACTTTTTAAAGACCTCTTGCAAGCCCAATCCTAGTCGGGTGATTAAATCCTCTAACAAGGTCACACCTAATAGTGTGTTTTGTAACCTTTAACAGGGTTGGCTCCTAACAGGGCTCACTTCGTAAGAGTAAAAAATAGCAACTAGTTACATTGGTGGTTTTTACCAAACTGGGTTTCCACGTTAAATCCTGGTGTCTCATGTGTTCATGTTATTTCTCTTATGCTTGCAAATTAATTACTGTTAATGTTTTAAGATCTACTAAAAGTAATTCACACTCTGCATTTACTGAGTTGTAGCATTTTTTGTGTGTTTACTGAGTAACAATAGCAATCAATTTTCTCAGTATAAATTTTATTGTTGACATCTATGGGATCTGGGATATATTCTAGTGGTAACTGATTCACCCCCTCTCATTTACTCCTATATTTCCAACACAATATCGTTATGGAGTAGAAAAGATATATTCGATCAAGAAGGATCAAGTACAAGCCAGAATAGAGATATATAATCAGCAATTCAATTGCATTCAAATCAAGGTTGGCTCCTAATAGGGCTTACTTTAGAAGAGTGAAAATAGTAACTAGTTGCAATTGGTGATTTTTTCCAAATTGGGTTTCCATGTTAAATCCTGGTGGAAAATGTGTTCAAGCTATTTTCTTTTATGTGTTTGCAACTAAGTTAAAGTAATGTAGTAACTAATTCACCCCTCCCCTCTTAGTTACTCCTCTTATATTTCCAAAAATTGGTATTAGAGCTTTTGGTGCTTGTAGAGAAGGTTTTAAGGACTTGAGCTAAAGATTAGGATGTCTTACAGAAGATAAATCCCCAAGTTGAACAGAGATAATTTTGTAGCATGGCAAGGACTTATGAGGTTACACTTGGCTACCATTAGTGACTTAGGATGCAAGTATCTTGATACTAAATTCAAGACTCCCATTGGAACATTATCTATTGAAGATATTGCTAAAAATAAGAATCATAATGTAATAATGATTGATATTGCATCTGCTCTTAGTTATACTAAAATTGATGAAGTCAAAGATTGCAAGACAACTTATGAGATGTGGATCAAACTAAAAGATATATATGGAGCATATGACAATGTAAGAAGTGCTAAGGCTGAAAGTCTTAGAGGGAACTTTGATCAGATGAGAATGAGAGAAGATGAGAATATTTCCAAATATGTGGAAAGGATCAAAGCAAGAGTAAGTGTAATCAAAGCATCTAGAGGAGACATTGAAGAAATAGTTGTAAGCAAGTACTTATAACTCTTCTTCCTATTTATGCAATTAGAGTATCCACTATTCAAGAAATGAGATGTAATCCAAATAATTAAATATCTTTGGATGCTCTAGTTGGTAGATTGATATCTTTGGAGTTAGATAATTTTTATAACTATGTTCCTAGTTCAAAGGTTATTGAATATGCTTTTAAAGCTAAACTCTCACTCAAAGAAAAAGATAAGAAATCAAAATCTAGTCAATCAGGAAGTGAAGAAGAAGGAACATCAAAATAAAGTTAAGACAATGATCTTGAAGTTTTTGAAGCCCTACTTACAAGAAAATATTCCAAAGGTAGAGGAAAGTACAAAGGTAAAGTTCCTCTGATCTACTTTTCCTGTGAAGAAGTTGGTCACATTGTTGATAGGTGTGCTAATAAGGAAATCAAAGATGAAAAGAAAAACAATAAGGAAAAAGGAAAGAATGATTCTAAAAACTACAAGAACTACAAGGACAAAGGTAAGATATCTTTTTTTATAGCTAAAGATTCTGATAATAGTGAAAATGAAGTGGTATATATTGCTATGAAAGATGAATCTGATGATGAAGGAGATAAGATGACACTTATCTCTCATGTTAGCAAAAATTATATATGAATTATTAATAGTGGAAGTTCACATCATATGACTGGAGACAAAACAAAATTTCAGCATATGGAATATTATGATGGAGGTAGTGTGAGATTTAGAAACAATGAACCTTGTAACATAAAAGGAAAAGAATGTATTTTGTTGATAGAAGAACTTGTATGTGACAATACTTATTTGGTTGAAGACTAAAGTATAATCTACTAAGTGTGGAATAATTGAATAATGTTGGATTCAAGGTAGAATTCATGAGTGGACAGGCCAAACTACTAGATGGAAAAGCAAATCTGGTTGGATTTGGCAAGCAAACAAAAGATATCTATTTTATCTTGATCTTAGTGATTGTTCATATTTTATTGCTCAAGTAGAGGAAAGTTGGTTATGGCACAAAAGGCTATGTCATGTAAAATTTGATAATCTAATTAAGATAAGAAAAATAAAAGGGTAAGAGGTATTTCTAGTTTGAAGAAATATGACATAGGTCTATGCAAGAATTGCCAAATTAGTAAGATGGGAAATACTAGTTTCAAAAGAAAAAATTATCAGTCAGAAGAAGTCTTAGAAATTGTTCATACAAACTTATGTGGACCTATTGGAATAGAAAGCTATAGTGGAGAAATATTTTTCATTCTTTTTATTGATGACTATTCTAGAATGATGACGGTAATGTTTCTAAAATAAAAATCAAAAGCCTTTCAAAAATTCAAATGGTATCTAGCAAAAGTAGAAAATGAAACTGGAAAGGGGTTGAAATGCTTAAGATCAGACAAAGGTGGTGAATTCATCTCCAATAAATTCAATAATTTTTTCATTGAAAGAGGAATCAAAAGACAAGTATTAGCCCTTAGTACACCATAGTAGAATGGTATAGCTAAAAGAAGAAACATATCTATCATGGATTGTGCAAGAACCCTAATGATTTAGAAGAAGTTTGCTCTAAAATACTAGAAGGAACCTATTAGCATTGCATCTTATACTTTGTATAGAGTATAGTTGAAGAAAGATTCAAACAAAACTCCTTATCAACTATGGTATGACTACAAACCTAATGTAAGTTACTTGAAAGTATTTGGCAGAAAATGTTATATCCCAAAAGAATTTAGAATAGAAAAATTTGATGTAAAAGGTGATGGAGGCATATTTCTAGGATATTCCTGTAGAAGTAAAGCATACAAATGTTTGAAATTGTCTACTCATAAAATTATAGAAAGTGCACATGTTAGAATTGATGAGTTTTCAAAAAGGAGTGAAGAAAAAACACCAAGGAGCCAGAGGATTATAGAATTTTTTTACTATGACCAAATCTATCTAAAAGAAAGGAAGCTTCATCCCTCAAGTCCCTCAAATTTCCAATAGTTATCAAGTTGTAGACAATGCAACTTGAGTTATAGTCTGAAGGAACCAAGTCATAATCAAAAACTACCAAGCTAGTTCAAACCAAGCCTGATGGACTCAACTCATAGACAAAAGCACCCGAGCTTGAAACTAAAATTCAAGAAGATGGTGGAACTCATTTAAAGCCCAAAGAGCCTATGTTAACAAGATATGTTAGAAGACATCATGCACCTAATCAGATCATTGGAGAAAAATCTGATGGAATAATGACAAGAACTAAATAAAAGGTACATGTTTACTTGCCAAATTTGAACATATTAGTGTTAAAGATGCTCTAGAAAATGAAAGTTGGATTGAAAAAATGAACAAGGAGATAAAAAAATAGAAAATAATAAAATTTGGAGTCTTGTTCCTAGACCCAAGGATACAAATATAATTGGTACAAAGTGGGTATTTAGAAATAAGTTGAATGAAGATGGAAAAGTTTCAAGAAAAAAAGAAAGATTGGTGTGCAAAGGCCATTCTCAAGAAGAAGGTATTGATTATGGTGAGACTTTTTCTCCTATGGCAAGACTAGAAGATGTTAGAACTTTACGAGCATATGCACAACATAGAGGATTTAAAGTATATCAAATGGATGTCAAATCTACATTCTTAAATGGAATTCTTGATGAAGAAGTCTATATTGAACAACCATAAGGTTTTGTAGATCCTAGAAAAAGAGACATGGTTTGCAAGTTACACAAAGCATTATATGGTCTCAAGCAAGCTCCCAGAGCTTGGTATGAAACACTTCATAATTACTTGGTGTAGATTGGCTTTCAAAGGACAAATGATAACAACAATCTATATATCAAGGACCAAACATGAAGATTATTTGGCAGAAATATTTGTTGATGATACTCTATTTATAGGAAATGATGACCTGTGCAAAGCATTTTCAAAAGAAATGAGTAAAGAATTTGAAATTTCTATGTTTGGTGAGATAAAATTCTTTTGTTGGATTGTAGATAAAATAGAAAAAAAATGGTATCTACATCACTCAATCTAAGTATATCAAGGAAATATTGAAGAAGTTTGGAATGGAAGATTCAAGATAGTTGGAACCCCTATGTCTACTACACATAAACTCTCCAAAAATGATGATTCCAAAGAAGTCGATTAGACCACATATAGGTCAATGATTGGAAAATTCTAGTATGTAGTATACACAATGCCTAATATTACTTTAGTAGGAATAGTGAAAAGATTCTTAGCAAATCTTAAGGAAAATCATATGATGACAATCAAAAGAATCATGAGATATCTAAAAGGTATTGAAGACTATGGCTTATGGTATAAAATTGGAGGCAATTTGGACTTGAAAGTATTTACTAATGCTAATTAGGAAGGAATTATTGATGATAAAAAAAGCATTAGTGGTGAAGCATTCTTTCTTGGTAAAAGACTAGTGCCTTGGACAAGCAAGAAGCAAAATTGTACATCTCAATCCAAAGTAGAGGCAAAATATGTGGCAGTAGTAGTTAATTGTTCTAACATATTTTGGTACAAACAATTGTTAGAAGGAATAACGATAGAGATCAAGGATCTGATAATCATATATTGTGACAACACCAGTGTAATCAAAATATCAAAGAATCTAGTGATGCATACTAAAACAAAGCACATTGCAATAAAATATCACTAAATGAAGTTTAGTGATGCATCAACCAGAACCTGTTGAAGATCAATCAGTTGGTGCAAAATTAGCAAGGGCATATTGTAGATGAATCAATAATTAAGGCACATTGGTATTAATAGAATTGTTATCTTTGGCATGTATTGTCATAGAGGGAGAAGTTTACTGTCATATCTCTAAGAAATTTTTGAACTAGAATAAAGTAAGGAACCAAAGAGGGAGAAGTTTTTCAAAGAAGAAGAAGTTTGTTGAAAGAGGGAGAAAGTTTTGAATGAACTTGGTAGTAGTTGTTGTAGACAGAGAGAGAATCTAGTGAAAGAAAGAGTTCATACTGATAGAGGGAGTTCTCAAAGAACCAATCCAAAATTTCATTGTGCTATAACATGTTCTATTGCCATCAATGCCAAAGAGGGAGATTGTTGGATATAATTGATTAATTGTATGTTGTCTTTAATGTTACACAAATGTCATATTATTATTAGTTAGTAAATGCCAAGCTCACTTGGGTAGTAAAGATAGTTTTCTATGTCTATTGAGCATTCCTATGATTGCCTACTCTAGAAGGAAGTGTTTATAGAGTTCACTCAGGCATCCAAGGAAAATATGTAGAAAGTGAGTGTTAACTAAGCTCGCTTGGTTAATGAAGGAAAGTTGGATGGAACTAGTGCTAGCCAAGCTCACTCAATTGCCAAAAGATTTTTACAAGTTTGTAGTGTTAACAGAGTTTCTATTGGTTAACAAAGGAAACAATTTTTGAGTTAGTTTCTACCAAACTAGGTAGCTAATGAAGGATTTTATTATTTTGAAATATTAAGCTTAATTGATTTATCTATTGATTCTAGCCAACTGAGGTGATGAATATTAATTATTCTAAGTTGTATTTGAGCCAACTTGACAAAGTGGAAGATATAAGTATAAGGCCAAGTTTGTGATTTCAAAGTATAAGTAAGTGTGAAAGTATGAAGATGTTATTGAAGATTTAATGATGAGAAGAACAAGTGAATTTGAAGGCTAAGTAGAATATCCTTGTGGAGTAGAAAAGATATATTCAATGAGGAAGGATCAAGTATAAGCTAGAATAGTGACCTATAATCAATAATCCAGTTGCATTCAAATTAGGGTTGGCTCCTAACAAGGCTCACTTTAGAAGAGTGAAAATAGTAACTAGTTGCAATTGGTGGTTTTTCCCAAATTGGGTTTCCATATTAAATCTTGGTGTCAAATGTGTTCAAGCTATTTTCTTTTATGTGTTTGCAACTAAGTTAAATTAATGTAGTAACTGATTCGCCCCTCCCCTCTCAGTTACTCCTCTTATATTTCAAATAGATGTTTCATTTGTACAAAAGTTGGTCACCTTTCCAAAAACTGTATGAATACTAGAAGAATTTAAGATAAAAAGAAGGCAAAAGCTCATAACATTAGAAAGAAAATGAGACAAAAATGGGTTCCAAAATCTACTAAGAATTCAAGTCTAAGCAATGATGATCAAATCACTCAAGAATTGGGTGACTCCACCATTTCCACATGATTTCTCAAAGGATAAGTAGAACTAGGATACTAAAGAAGACATCTAATATTGGTTATAGTTGATAGGACAAAAGATCCATATCATCATTCAAGATGCAAAGGGATCATCAAGTAAATGGTACCAGTTACTACCGAGTTACCTTCCTTACCTAGCAAGTTCATGTTATAGACTCTACCGAGCAAGGTTGGGAGTAACTAAATCTTATATGGTTACCAAATCATGGAAGACTATACTCAGTATTCAATGCAAGTGAAGTGGATGAAATTCTATAAATTCGATCTACATTCATACCATTCATTTATGGTGAAATTTGATAAAAAGAGTGAAACCATAATCATTTCTCACTATGAATTTTTGAGAGCTACTTGTGCAAAGCAATTTTTGAGCTTTCAAGTGATTTGAGAGAATTGTTGAAATTTTTTCAAACCCTACTAAGAAAAGATGGTAGATACCAGTAGTTATAGCCTCACTTACTCATTCTCCCAACAAAACATTGATAACATCAAGCATGAAGATAGCCTCAACAAGATTGATTGTGACCAACACTAAAACCACAAGCACTCAGTCAATCTCTACACTAGCCCAACTCAATATTTCACTAATAGTAGTGCCTAGCACTTCATCTACCAAGCAACAAGTTCTGCCTTCTACATCAATTTTTTCTACATTAGGTATTTCAATGAGTGTAGTATCCATTTTTGAAGCAAGTCATACCATTTCAATAATTGTTTACATTCCTAGTATGCAAGCAATATGTGCACGGACAATTGAGACCAAGCCTCAACTAAGCACAAATTTTTAGGGTAAAGGAAAAGAAAAGGAAGATGATATAGATCTTTATGAGGAGATTTTCATTCCTAAATGGGAAGTCTCAAATTTAAGTCCTGATCATATGTAAAATTTTGGTGAACTACTTCAATAGAAATCCAAGCAGCAAAGGCTAAGAGAAGAAAGAAACAAGGAGTTTAAGATCATTGAGGATGCTAAGAACATTCTAGTAGAGTATATAAGTATAGAGGTTGACACTCCTCAACCAAATTTGTATCAGTTGGCAGATGTTGTCCAAAAATATAATGAAGTTTTGGATGGATAGGATGAATTATGATATAAAGTTGAGAAAAAAATTTAGAATAAAGTTTTAGAATTTATTGCTCAACACATTACCATTCATCAAGTAGAGCTATCTACCATTTTAGGCTCTCTAGAGATCTCTTACATTAATGTATCTTTACTTTTTGGAAAACTATGTGATTCATCAATTTTCACAAAAGACATGAGAGATAATTATCAAATATTGATGAAGATTTGAAGGCAAGTGCACATTAATTGCATCTTGACCCAAGTTATAGCTCTATTCACTTCAATAAGATTAGAGTTCTGATAGACATGTAGGTAGGATTACTCAGAGAAGAAGCAAGAATTAGATATACATTGATAGATATTTAGAATATGATTCTCCCTAACATGGATGCACTGTAGAAGCATATTACACATTCAAAAATGCCCATCCATGACAATAACTTCTCCATTGCAAACCACATGATTGAATTTTCAACAGAAGTGTAGGTTGCATTGCACACATGCAAGGTCTTGGTAGAGAATTGGGACAAAAATTTGATGCTTATTTTGAAGGTACATTTAGATTTCTTGTCACATTTTAGCATTACTATGTAAATAAATATATAGCATAAATCTTTGGCACTAATGTCAAAAAGGGGGAGAAACTATAAGAAGATATAAAGGGCAAGAAGATAGGATAAGATGTAAAAAGAGAAAGGAGGAGAAAATTGAAAGAAAATTGCATATTGTAGAGAAAATGTATATTATACTATAAATTATGTATGGGGGAGCATTATATGTACAAAAATATATATCTTACAAAACCAATTTTGAAAAATCTCAAAAATAGTATACTCTACCAAGTTGGAGACATAAGATGATGGATAAAGATGTTTTTGAACACTCTTGAATTCATTTTTGATTGATAAGTGTTTTTGTCACTAATTCCAAAGGGGGAGATTGTTGAAATTCTAGTCATGTTTGTTATTAGTAATATACACTTATTTAGATTTAATTTCATACCAAACATATTATATAGTTAACAATGTTAACCAAGCATTTTAGTTGGACAAATTTCAATTTGCGTTGAGTAGTTACTACTAGGGTGATGATTAGCAGTATAAACTGAGCATCTCAGTGTATGTCGAGTTTACTAGTGTAAACCAAGTTGTGCAGTGCTTACTGAGTTTTTAGTTGATGTGATGTGAGTCTAATGTTAACTGAGCTACTCAATGTTAACCAAGTGACTTAGTTTATATCAAGCTCATAGAGATAACATTGACCAAGCTATACAATGTGAATCAAGTGATTCAATTTATATGTTGAGTTTCATAGTATTCACCAAGTCACTAGTGTAGACCGAGTTAAAAACTACTTGGAAGTGATTAGTATGGACTGAGTTTCTATGTCTACTGAGTGCATGACGATGTTGAGCATTGACAATGGATGTCGAGTATCAAAACTTCATTGAGTCAGTCTTCAGAACCCAAGTTTCTACACTTTGGCCAACTTTGTAATATTTGTGTAAACTTGTGTTGTGGCTGACTTTGTAAATTATGTAATTGGATTGATATATATGTAATGTATTATATCACATCCAATATATTGAAGAGAAGTAATGAAATCATTATAAAAGAGCGAAAAAGTGAATTAAAAAGGTTGCAACAGTATAAGGAGCTACAGAGATTTATCTATCACAATGAGGTGATTTGTACACTCAAAAGAATCTCATTTAACAAACCAAGTTGTAGATCATAGATCAACTACTACTTCATCCTAATAGGTGGATTAGTCAAATCCTTTAACAAGATAGACCTAACAGTCTTATATAAATCTCTTTACTGAATGCATACTTCATTTTATGTTTGTAAATCCTTTTGCAAGGTGGACCTAGTAGTCCTTATTGCTCCTAAAAAGGAAAATCATTAGAAGTGATAATTGTAAGCCTTAACATGCCAACTTTATACTACAATACTAAAGCTTGTGGGTATCATCCCCACCCTAGTTTTACTTTCTATTTGGAAGGTTTCTAGGTCACCAAATCTTGTGTGTTAGAGTGTTGTATATGCTTTCATGTTTTTAGTTTCTCATGCATGCAGTTAGATCAGAATTCATATAAAGGATTAATTTCTAATCAAGGATAAAGTTTTATTGGTTATTGATTCACCCCTCCCCCCTCAATAACCTAACATGTCATAATATTTTTGATAGTTTGATCTAGGATTTATGCCTTAGAATTAGATTTCATCATTCCTTTAATAAAATGGATTTGAAGTGGATACATCTTATTCCTGATCATCTCTAACTTTAGCAATAAATTTACCTCTAGGATTTCCATCCAACATTGTGTATGCATTATTATTAAAGAAAACTTTATACCTTTTTTAGCTAATCAAACAAGACTCATTAGACTATGTCTAAATGCAAGTACATAGAAAACATCAAGAATAAATATTTTTCCTTTATTTTTGGCCAACACATGAATACAAACTTTCCCCATTACAAGCACTATGCTATCATTTTCCAATTTTATTTTAGATTTCATAGAATCATCGAAGTTAGAAAATAATTCTATCTTTTTATCCACTATCTAAAACCCATACATCCTTAGAGATTTCTTATTCCACATTGCATATTTTAAATAAACCCACTGAATTATTATCAAATACATCTAAATAATTTGCACCCAGTTTCTTTATGGATTCATTAGCCAAATGACCATATCTCTTATAATAATAGCACTGCACATTAGATTTATCAAACCTTGATGAGTTTTGGTTTCTACCAGGTCCTTTATTATTCAAAATTTGATTAGACTGATTTGTTCTTCCTTCATGATCTGCATTCACTTGTCCAACTTTGCCTCTTCCTTTTGCTCTAAAATTTGATTTTTCTCTTCCTCTTGATGAATTTTTAGCTCTAAAAGAATTATTAGAAGATGAATTTTTATTTATATTAAATTTAGTCTCGTAAGATTAAAAAATAACCTATTATTTCATCCATAACCAATAATGATAAGTCATTTGATTCCTTAATGGTAGTTACAATTGAATCAAACTTACTAGGAAAACTTCTAATCACCTTTTCAACCACTTTGTTGTTAGAAATATCATCCATGTGTATCCTAAATTAATTAAAAAATTCATTAGTGTACTAGAGAAATTATCTATATTATCTAATGCATTGATATTAATATTTTCAAAATTTCTCCTTAATATTTGTAATCTTTCTACCTTCACCTTTGTTGTACCATGATAAGTGATGCATAGTTGCACAACCAAAAGTGTGCTTTATTAGCCAAATTTCACCAAAACTCCAAATAATCTCTTATTGATTTTAACTTCTTTCCAAACACTTCTATCAGGGATAAATGACCTTTCCAAGTGTTTAAGACACTTTACAATACACCTATGAATATTCTAGGAAAGAATCAGTTTAGATCAACTTTTTTACTTTAGGGACAATTTCCCCAAACTAGGGAAAATGTGGGAATCTAACCAAAACAACTCACAAGTTCAAAAAAAATTATTTGGAAATGTTTCTTGAGGCATATGGATAAGGATTCAACTATTAGTTAGGTTCCTAAACATCCACAAGAAACCTATCCCTTACTTTGCTAGTGAATGACCTAGAAGCACAAGAATCCCAACTCTATTCTAAAACCCCTTAACCCCTACCTTGTTCACATATCTAATAGGCCTGATTTAAAATTGGTTAACAAAGAAATTAACAAGAAATGAATTCATATAATAAATACAACTATTTAAGGACTCTTATTCCAACTTAAATTCACAAAATGAACCAAAATATCCAACCTACATACCCTTAACTTAATTTTTTTAATAAAAACCCTATTCTTTAGGCTAAATACATAGTCTTATTTAGCCCAAGGATTTACAAGGAAAATACTAGACCAACTTTTCTTGTCCTGAGCCTTTGGGTTCCTAAAGTAAATATCCTAACTTGTACTTCCCAAGTGACCATTGAATTGTACCTATCAAATAATAAGATAGGGCCACATCTTATAAAAACTCTTATTTGAGGAGGGTTTGAGACAAGTCTTTAGAAAAATCAATGGATCTCACTTTAGAAATAAAAAAATGAATTCAAACCAGTTGCATTAAATTTTTTAAAAAACTATATAAATTCCCATGAAAATGGATTCACCTCCAAATCCATACAAGTCTATACAATATAGTAAACAAAGTAGTTTGACATGAAAATCAATGCAATTTCATTCAACTTCAATCAAACTTTGCACAATCCCAACCTCTAACTACATGGATGGTTCAATATTAATAATTATACCATTACCAAAAATTATATATTTAATGGTTATGAAAGTTGGGAGAAAAGTTTCAACTTCTCGAGCAACTTTTTGAAAAGTTGCTTGACAACAAATTTGTAACTTTTGTAATATGTTGCAAATTTTTGTAATTTTATTCCTACTTATTATCCAATGAATCAAAATTCATGTAGGACCTTTTATAAGGTCATTATTAGACAAAGAACCTTAAAAAATATTATGAAACCCTATTTTAGACTCCAACTAATGTTTTATTAGTCTAATGAAGACGAAGGTTTATAAAGGCACGTATGGGACTATTAGCCTACAAAGTGGACCAAATGACTACATTAGGTTGAGCCAAAGGATCCAAAATCTATTTACATCATGTTAACCCTTCTAAGTTCCTATATTTCATAATGTTCCCTACACCATACTCCTTTAGCAAAAAAAAATTCAAGTCCCTTGAGTTGGGATCTCTATGAGTACTTCTCCAATCTTCTCAATGGCTTCATCTGTCATCCATGGGGCATCTTACAAAGCTTGAACTATAGCTAGGTAATCACCTAGTATAATTACTGATTCAAGGTCAATAAGTGAACTAGCTCTACTAATTCTTCCATTTTAATAGAAGCTAAAATTTGGATCTCCTCCTTGTCTTCTTTCCTACCCTCTTGTCTAAAATGCTTTTATTTCAAGCTTAGGTTATTGTGTTAGATCCTTCACCAAATCTATTTAACCAACTACATCACAAACAACACTAACATCACCCTTATATGCATAAATGTTAGTAACATCAAATATTGGAGACAAAACAATATTATTGGGTAGATTTATTTTTTAGGCATTATTCCAAAGTTTATTAAAGACCTTAAAAGGACATATCTTCATCATCATCAACTTGGAATACTTCTCCCTAGAAAATTTCACATTTTTGAGATAAATCATCACCATATCTCCCACCTACTAGTACAAGTCTCTTCTTTTTCTATCAGTAGCTTGGTTGTATTTATCAAAAGTATGACCCAACTTGTCCTTTAGTTGTTGATCGATATCTTTCATTACCTCTAAAATATCCTTTGATTGCGGACTTATTTTATCTATATCTTTCACATCCCTTAGCTCTAAATACCTCTTGGATATGTACCATAAACAACTCAAAAATAGCTCAAACTAGAGCTCCTAGTCACCAAGTTATTGTAAGAAAACTCTACCCATGGAAAAATAATATCCCAAGTGGCCCCATGCTATTTTGTTAGAAATTTTAATAGATTACCAAGAGACCTAGTTATTACCTCTATCTTCCCATTTAATTGAGGATGGTAGTAAGATGAGAAGGATAGGTGTGTACCTAAACTATTCTAAAGAGTTCTCAAAAATGTCATATGCACTTGGAATCCCCCTCTGAAATAATGGACAATGGAAAATCATGGTCTAAAAAAGTCCTTAAAGAATATCCCTACATTGTGAGATGCATCATGTGTGGTCGTATAAGGAAAGAAAATATCCATTTTTGAAAATCTATCCACAACTACATATATACTATCGTAAGTAGTTTTGGTCTTTGGGAGCCCTAGCACAAAGTCCATACTTACAAAATGAAAAGGTTTATGGATTAGAAGAGGTGCATATAGTCCTATATTTGATGTCTTTTCCTTGGATTTTGACAAGTCAAGAACCCTTCAACATATCTCCTTACATCTATCAACATTCTCATCCAAAAGTAGAATATCCTTACCAGTTAAAGAGTTTTGTCAACCTGTAAGGTTCCTCTTCACACGTACTTATTAACTATGAATTCCTCTGTAAAAATCTATTGTATGAGAATTGGATGGATATGAAGTTATGTTTTATATTGTGAATGCCCTAATGAAACTGAGAGCAGTTGGCTCAACCATGTTTATGCTTAGTGATTCAAGAACTATTTCATCACCTTGACTATTTAAAACATTAATTGTTACTAACAATGATGCTAGGTGTTTTCACCTGATAATGAGGTTTGCCAATTTTGGTACCACAATGATTAATTGGTATGCTTTCAAATAGTTCATTTTATCTTATTAATGATGCTTATGATATGCATACCTAACAATGATTATTCTAGTAATTCGATCTAAATTAATGCTTATAAACATGTATGGTGAAGTAAATGAATGCAAACTAACACTTTGAATTTTTCCAAGTTTAATGAATAGAATAAGATGGATAATTGAATTGTGGAAATGAATGTGTTTATTAACGTGAAAATCTTGATGCGTATTTTATGAACATATGTTTCTTGAACTACTGACGGGTGCAATGAGTGTGCAGGTAATCTAGTCAGAAAATCCAATGGAGAGACAAGTTGAACCCCTTGTTTTAAATTTTGTTATCTTTGTATTGTCCATCTTTAAAGGTTTTTATTTGATTTTATTTTCCCCTAACTTTTATGTGTTCCTACCAAGTCTCCAAGGCTTGAAAATGTTAAATTTAAGCACCCATGGGTAAGGGTATGGGTTGAGGGTACTTTCCACCCACTTTTGCCACCCTAGTTGACTTCTAGGGTCACTCAAAAATCCCATTTATGGTTGATTGCGAAAATGGATTGTCATCCACTTGAGTGAAACTCAAAACTCCATCATAAGGTTTCATGAAGTCTAGTTGAGTTAAGGGATCCCTATTTTAGTGGATTTTTGGGAGAAGTTGGGGGGATTCTTTTTTGGTCACCCAATCTCTACTTTTAGAGAAAGTTTGGAAGATAGTTGGAGATGGAAGGAGGAAGAGGAAGCTCTTCTCAAACCTCCATTTTTACCATCGCTCCTTGGTGAAGGTAGGATTCTTGGCTTTGCATTTTGTTTTCTCCATGTTTTGATCATGCTTGTTCTTGCACATTGTGTTGTGTTGTTAATTGTTTTTTGGTTGTATGTTGGGTTGATTTGGAGGGTTTCTTCTGTGTTTTTTCTTGATGTGTTCTTGTTCATCTTGATGTATTGTATTGAGGGGTTTTCATGGGGTTGTTTTTGGCATTACTCACCCTTGGATAGGGAAGAAGTGGCCATGTGGGGGTAGGGCTTTAGTTGGACCTCGATGGTGCAGAGTCTCCTTTCATGGTGAGAGGAGGGAAAAAAGGGTAGGGTATATGGGCCCCTACCGGTCATCACATACCTTGTTGATATTGTGAAATATTGAGTATGGAAAGGAAAGAAAATCCTTGTTGAATTGGCCCCGAAAGGGCATTTGAGGAACAAAGAAAGTTCCTGAGTTTTAACCCCGAAAGGGATATGCTAAGGTATGGTGATTGGCATCTCCCATTGGGAAAATCCACCTCCCCCCTAATGAGGTCCTATGGATGGATCTAGTGTGTTTAACAGGATGGGTGTATGTTGAATTGTGTCCTTGTGATTGTGTTGATTTGCCTTGGGTTAGCCTTGTTTCCCCTTGTGGTTCCATGAAGAATTGAAGTTGAAGGGATAAAGTATTGTGAAGAAGCTTGAAGAAATTATCATTGTATTGTGAATTTGATGTAATTATATGTATATTTATATTGTGAATGATTGGCAACGAAATCGGGTTTTCTTACTGGTTCTTTCCCGATGGAGTCTTGAACCAGGTTGCAAAAAAAAAAAAAAAAAGGGGGGGGATTATGGAAGTTCCTTGCAATGTTCTTTGTGATTTCATAATTTGGCTTATATTGTGAAGGAATAGTTGGTAGATAAATGTTCTTGATTAATGATCATTCAAATTTCAATTGTGGTAATGAAAGAAATAGCATTGGATATGATAAAGTGTTATAGATTGCTGTATAAGAATTATGATGTAATCAACACAAATTTAACAATGTGGTTTCCTTGGTATATTTCAATTCTTGTCAAAATTCACAAATGGAGTCATGCAAGTTGTAATAGAATTATTCACCACCTTTGTAAATCATGCATATGATATCTTACCTTGCATCAAATTCTCCATTCTCATATGGAATAAATGGAATTAAGAAGTTGTAATCTTTGTCTTCAAATTGAAGGAAATTTAGAGCTCATAGTATGCACTGGATATTTATGCATGGAACATGCAATTCAAATTTAAAGGCTAAGAGATTTCCTCATGCATACTCTTGCATTAACATGACAGTTTAATAGATTAATGAAACTATGGATCACTTTGAAACCTAGTTTAATAATGAAATCTATATCTCAAACATATGGATCTTGGTTCATAATATTTTGTTTCAAAAGAGAATAGACACTTCTAGGAGCAAATTTGCTCACTGGAAAATGTATGGGAGAAATTTTTAATTCTCCTTTTGGTGACAGAGTATATTCCCTCCATTATGCCTTGAGTTGTAAATAAACACCAATTTTATATTGTATAAATAGAAATATAAATGAATAGCTTGAAATTAAAATATTTTAATGAATATCCTATTGACATCACTCACCAATAAAACTTTTGTATTTAATCCCTAGAAGTTAGGAGGCAAGGCACTAGCCTAGGTCCCTATGGGCTTTTTAAATTTTAAATCACTATGAAACCTAAACTCTACCCACTGAAATGAATTTTTCTTTTACCCTTTTTCCTCTAACCCTTAGGGCTAGGCATGGGCAAGGGTACTGTGATCATCATGCTAATTATGGCACGTCATGTCATTGGGGGAGCAGTGAGAGAGTCTCTTCTAAATCCAATTTAAATGCATCAAAACCAATCTAACTTACCCTCCTCATACCTCTTCCTCTCACATGCTCATCCTTGCTGAATTTGGGATCACGCAATGTGATAGAGGAGGGGACAAAGTCTTCACTGCGCAGGCTTTGAACAGCGTACAGATCTTGGGTGGGCCCCATGTGGAAGAGAAAGGGCCATTAGGCTTAAAGAATGGAGGAAGCGTTTATACTAAATCAAATTTTAGTATGCACAAGTTCTTTCCCCAAGCGTTGGAGGGTCACGCATTGGAGGGGAGGTGTGGGCAGAGGCTTCAGTGCGCAAACCTCGGGCAGTGCGCTCCCCCTTGGGTATTTCGACCACGCAAGTGGACAGGCCACTTGGCCTTGAGAGGGGTAGGTCTTAGGTATAGGGTGTGGAGGGGTTAATATTTAACGTTATTATAATTGTTTATTTTGTGTAGTATAGTTAGTATGTGTTAGTATGAAATTTTTAGAATAGTTTATTAAAAGTTAGATAGAGTTTAGATCTGTGATTAATCCTAAATAAGAGTGGTTTTAATTTATTAATTATATTAGTAAGAAGATTCTAAATAAGCCCTCTTTAAATTTAGTCTAGTATTATATGATGGTTAACTGTAGTATTTTAGTATGCAATCTAGCTAGGTAAGGATGTTAGCCAGGTTTTAGATTGTTTATATTAAGAATGGCATTAACCTATAATTTTATTTGGAGTCCTTGATAATATTTAGAGGTAATATAATAATTTTTTTGCAGTATATATGTTAGTAAAGATTTTTAAAGAGTAGTTAGCATTCTTTGTTAGTGGTAATGTTAGATTAGTTTTAGTTTACGTGATAACTAGTCTATGTTAAATATAGTTAAGTTATATGTTAGTAACGTATAGTTATGTTGTTTGTATATCGGTTATTTAATATTCTAATGTTTATAAATTTTAATTGGTTACTTAGATTTTAGTTGTTCCATATTGTTAAAGTCTTAAAGTTAATTAGATCATGATCGTATTTGTAATGTTTTAGATATTAGTGATTAGTATCATTTGGTAATTTTGTTAATTGCAAATTGTTTTATTATTCTAGTTCAAGTTTTAATTTTGGATATATGTTAAGTAGATTAATTTAATATGTTGGCGGATAATAGTTAGTTAGGTAAGATAGTGTAGTATAAGTTAAAGTTCTTAATATTTCTTGTTAGTAAGTTTTCGAAATTATCACAATTATAATTAGAAGATAGTCGAGTATTTTTCCTTATATATTTAGATAGTATAGTTGGTAAGCATGTTGTTTAGTTAGCTTAATTTTAAATATTCCATGTTAGTGTAATCAAGTGCTCCACGTAAATGATAAAATTTAATAAATTGAGCGAGCGTAGCTCAAGGGATAGTGTGGTTGAAATTAGAGACGTTAGCTTTATCTAGAAATTAGTTTTTTTTAAGTAACAAATTTAACCAGTATATCCAAACAGTTTCAAGTACATTGTGTAGTTACATCTTATCTTATAAAACTGGTGCTAATCGAGTAGCTGTTTACAGATTGATTAATTTAGATTCAAATCAAGCAAAGTTTTAACCAATAAGTATGTTTTGTATAAAACAAGGTTATGTTAGACTAATGGAGTGATGAAGCAAATACTAATATCAATCTTATAGCGAGAGTTCTATTTAACGATTTATTACTCCTCAAGTTTATAATCTTTGATGCAATGTAGAGGACCTATACTTAAATTATGATCGCAAATCTTATCTAGCGTGAGTATTATAATGATTATAATATGAAGTATAAGGGATGATAACGTTTACCTCAAATTCTATGTGTATATCCATGGTGAATTAGATTTTGGATTAAAGTTTTCATACGTAGTTAGCATGAGTTGAATAGTTAAATTTAACTGATCTTTTAGTGTTCAATCGATTAAATATTGGATAGTAATTAGAAAGTTAGTTCCATTATTAGTATAATATGTTGTTTAAGTAATGTTGTTTGATTTTTTTTGTTAAAAGAAGTAATTTAGTATTATTGTGCTAGTAACTAGTAATTACTAAGTTGAATCTCAGTTGTATTAAAGTTGATTGTAGAGATTAGTCATGTAGTTTAGTTTTAGTTAGTAAATATTAATTAGTTTTGATTTGATTAGTAAAAAGGTAGTTTCAGATGTTAAGAAAGTTAATCATTATGTTTGTAAACATAACAGGTTATGTTAGACTACCAAGATAATGTGATTCATTCTACATAGTTAAATTTAAGACTAATTTATATTGTTCTTCAAATGATTTAAAATTATCATTGAGATCTTAATGTGACAACGAACTAAATTTTGTTACAAATTTAATAACGAAACTTTACTTTATCGATGCATTTATTCACATGAGTATAATTTAGGATGAGTGTAGTAAATCTATTTTTTTTTGCGAATCAACTCTTAAACCCTAGTGAACCTAGTAAGTTAAAAAAAAAAATTGTGTGCATTTTGCCCTTACTTTTTGGGCACGACTCAACCCCAAAATGTTTTATAAAAATTCCACAATGATTTTATTTCACTATATTCTCTCTCATGGACCCAATAGGAATATTGTGTTGACCTCCTTTTAACAATAAATCTTCTTGCAAAATGGAATCATAAAATTAAATGTAATACCCATTTCCCATTTCTTTGCAAACTTGATATGTTTCTTTGAAGTCTTCATCTTCTTGGCACCTATATTTCATGGAGTTGACCCCTATTATCTCCAATTGGATATCTTTTACTATTAAATTAATCCTACTTAGGGACTCAATAACTTTTTCCATCACCCCCTTCTTATTTATGATGATGAATGTATATGATTGTAAGAACTTCATCCACTTCATATGCCCTTGAGTCAATTTTTCTTACCTATTGAAAAATATTAGAGCACAAATTTCAATGTATAAAACAAATTATTTTGGTAATAAATAATTCCTCCACTTTCTTAGGGACTGAACCATGGCATATAATTCTAAATCATATGTATAATACTTTTTTTTGCTTCATTTAGTTTTTCACTAAAGAAGACATCAAGCCTTTCTTCCTAAATTAAGACTCCACCAATGTCCCTATTGCTTGCATCACATTCAACTATAAAGATTCTATCAGAATTAGGAAAATAAAGATAGGTTGATTTTCTACCCTTTTCTTTAAATACTCAAATGTTCTATCTCCCAAATCATTCTAAGAAAAATTACATTTTATTCCTCCATTTTGAGTCTATCCTTTGATATCAAAAAACCAAGAAACACAAGCTCCTCGTGCAAGAAAACATATTTGTCCAAGTTTACCTTGAATTTCTCATCATGAAGCCTTTTCAAAACTAGGTCCAAATGCATCAAATGATTCTCTTTATCCTTGCTAAAAAATAGTGTATCCTCAAGATAAACCACCAAAAAAGTGTAAATATATGGATTAAGGAACTCATTCATAAGTGTTATAAATGTGTTAGGGGCATTAGATAGACCAACATGAATTACTATCCATTCATAAAGACCCTCATTGTTTTTGAACTTTGTCTTCCACTTATCAACTTCCCTTATTCTTATTTAATGGTATCCACTCTTAAAGTCCACATTAGAATAATATATTTATCCTTCTAGATAGTACAATAAGTCCTCCATGGGTATGTGATATGTAAATCTAAAAGTTATCTTATTTATTGCCCTAGAATTTTTGTACAATCTCTATGTCCAATCTTCATTTGGGGCCAACACTATAGGCATTTCACAAGCACTTTTTCTCTTCCATATGAAGGCTTTGTATAATAATTATTGAATTTTTCTTGCTAAGTCTTCATTCTAATTTGGGTTTATCTTGTATGGTACCTTATTTGGAAGAGTTGTACTAGTGATTAGATCAATGCAATGACTAACTCATAGGGAGATTAGATGAACTAATCACTAGTTCATTGGTCTCCTTAAAGACTTCTAGGGTGTCTTTCTCTATAGACCTATTACTTATAGGGCCCTTTGTTCACTAGGATCCCCTAGTCTCCTTAAGCCAACATACCTAATAATAAGTTTTGTATGCTCATTCCACTTCTTGCTACATTCTTGCTCACTTGCCTTAGCCCTTAAACCATATTCAAAGGCCTAAATCTTCCATATGCTTTAGAAAACCTTGCAAAGGTGTGGATGTGTCCTAATATACTTCAATGAAATCAACTAGGGGTGTTAGATATCCCTACTAGTCTAGTTTCTTATCCGATCTCACCAAATTCCCCTATTAGGTCTATTAGCCCTATTAGGTCTCCTCCTCTGAGAAAATAGGGTTTTTCTCCCATGTTTTCCAAAGGAAACCTAAAATATTTTCTAGGTTTCTTCATTAATTAGTCATCCCTTTAAAATATTTTTTTGGTATTGAGGTCATATCCTTCCATCCATTGCCCTAACAAATTAGGTGAAGATTAGGCTTTTTAGGCTTCACAGGTTGTTCCAACAATCAAGATTGTTTTAGGCTTGTTCTAGGATTGGGATGATCCTATAAAATTCATATAATATTGGTAAGAATTCCTTCTTCCATGTACAAAAGGAATATGGACTGTAGCTTTTCTCCTCTACAAGTAATGTTGATCACTTTATGGTCTTCCCCTACTAGACTCACCACATGCTCACCTAGGGAAAGACTTTAAAAATGCTTCTTCTACATTTGAGGGCCATTTCTTCTATAAAATTTATGAACATTGAGTATAATCACTATTACCAAGAGGGAATATAGAATGGACTATGGAAATGTGAGTAAGAACCCCATCTTCAACAACTACCTGGGAAAAACTTATAACAATGTAGAACCAAAATAATTTAACAAAGGTCAAACAAAATGATAAAAATGTCTATATGCTAGTATAATGAATCAAGAAAACATGTAATTGAAAGGATAAAAAAGTTACAACATGGATCTTGAACTTATAACTACTTATTGTCATCAATAACAAAGAAATTGCATATAAATTGCTTAAAAATGATGATTGCCAAAATACTCAATTTGCACAATGAGCATCCAAACTTGTTCACAGGTCTTTTAATGACTTATATAAGGTTTTTGGGTGGTTATTTTCCCCTTAGATATCTTTCCCAAGTTTTAAAATTTCTTGACAATGTTTCTCAAGCAACGTCTCGAAGTTCAAAGTTACACAATGCAACATTCTACATATATTTAGAAACTTTTCCCCAACATAGTCAAATGACCTCCATTTCTTCCCAAAATTAACCAAAAACCTCAATTAGGGTAAAAAAATCACCCTAACCCTTCCTATACCCTATTTAACTCATAATGGCATTATCACCATGCTTTGGGCCAATCAGAGGGCTTTAGAACTTGCTAGCCTATAATTGTGATGCAGGAGCATCTTGGATTTACTTGTTGACTACTTTGGAGTTCATGGGAGGAGGCTCAATAGTTGCTTTGGAGGGTGTTTGGACTAGTACTTGGTCAAAGAAGGATAAGAACTTGGTATAGTCTATGGGACTTGACATGGTCTTTGGTTGCTCGACATCGTCTTGGGAACTCGGCATGGTCTATGGATCTCAGCATGGTCTAGGGAGCTTGACATGGTCTATGGAGATTGGCATGGTCTAGGGAGCTCAGAATGGTCTAGGGATCTTGGCATGGTCTATGGAGCTCAACATGGTCTTGGGAGCTTGGCATGGTCTAAGAATTTGGTGTCTATTTTAGGCTATATAACTAATTTTCCACAATGAGTTAAAGGATGAAAATTTTAAAGATTGAAGAGGGCCTAGATCTATACCTATTATTCAAAGTTCAAGTTCTAATTCATTTGGAGCTAGGAGATATCACAATTTTACTAAGACATCAATTTTGGGAATTTAATTGTTGTAGGAGGCCGACTTTGGCATTTAATTTATGTATTTACATTTAATTTGTGTTTTGGGCTGACTTGTGGCTTAGATTGGTATAAGTAGGGGTTGTGGGGAAGTCTTTAGTCATTATTCATATTCACTCAAAAGAGGAGTGGGTGTGGGAAGTAGCTGAAGAGCAAGTTTTTCTGAGTCTATGAACAGAGTGCCAAATGTGAGGTAGTTTACACTTGGATGAAGTTGAAGCAGTAGTTGTGGCTTGGAAAATAAGGAGATAGCTTGGTGGGTTTGTGAGCTCAAGTTGAGATCTCCCTTGTGGGTTTCTACTAGAGTGTGGATCTGGACTAGCTAGGGTTTGGGATTGGATCTTGAGGGATCTTGTAGAACTATTACTTGCTTTGTATTTGGCCGTAACTGAGAAGGCCTTACAGCTTGGCACATTGCATGTAATCAGTTATATTTTATGAATATATTATTGTGATTTGGTATCAGATCTTGCATTGTTACTTCTTGCCCTTGTATTTCTACTGTGTTGTTGTATAGTTGGGGGCAAGGACATCTCCTTTGGGGATTCTCTTGCCTTGCACTATGTCAAATTGCACCTAGTAAAAGGGTCTAAGACCCTATAAAAAAAATACTTATTGTACCAATACTATGGTAAACATGACCTTATATACAACACATAATTCCCTGAGTCTCAAACCCACACAAAAAAAACATGAAACATTAGAATGCTCAAGAAATCCCTAGGTGCTCATGCACCACTAACTTCACTATGTGGTGGTAGGGTCTCTAGTTCACTTCCTGCAACTATCCCCTTATATTATTACAATATATCCCAAAAATCCTTAGGTTTTACTTGTACTCCTAACCTTTGTCTTTAGGATTTTCTACTGCTTCCTTTTTAGGTCTCACAACTATTACAAAGCATGGGTTATCTTTCTCTTTTAGGGTCTTCATAAAACCCCTTTCCCCTACCAACATTACACTAGTCACAATATATTTCTCCTTACCATCATCAAAGAGTGTATTCATTATGTAAGATGCACCATTTTTTCTTATGGAGTAAAAATTATTCTTTCCATTATGCCTAGATTCTACATCATATTGCCAAGGCCTCCCTAAAAATAAATGACATGCATCCATCTATGCTACATCACATAATATCTCATTTCTATACTCCCCATGTTAAATTATACCCATACTTGTTCACTGATTAATGTGTGTTGGTCTTTTCTTAAGCATGAGAGTTTATATGGATAATGGGTGAGGAATGGTCTACAAATTAAGCTTATCTACCATTTCTTTTGAAGCCAAATTATCAGTAGAACTAGAATCTACTATTACTTTTCATACCTTTCCATTCACCTTGTAGGTATTCCTAAAAATTAATCTCCTTTGGGGTGGTTCTATGGTTCTAGGGACCTTAAAAAAATCCTCTTCAACATCAAATATTCTCCTTGCTCTAGGTTTGTAGTCCTTGAAGGTGAATGCACACTTTGGGAGTCATCCTCTTGATTCAAATGATCCCTCCTTTCTTCACCTTGGCTACTTAATCCTTACTTCTTAGGAAATCTAAAGGAATGATGAACCACTTGGTTACATGTAAAAAAATATTCCACTAAATACACTAGAGATTCTTCTCCCAAATTGTACTCTATGATTCGATCTCTTTCCTCTAAATTGTCTCTATTATTAGAGTCTCCTTCTTTCTTTTGACTATTAGAATCATCTTAAGGCCTAGTTGTAGTCCCTGTTTCTCCAAATCTTCCTCTTCCTAAAAAAATTCCTCCTCTACTTCTATTCTAGTAGTTCCCTTTCCTCTTTTTCCTTTTTTCAATCTTAAGTGTCAATTGAAAACACTTATGCATTGTCTTAGGGTTAAAGAGGCTAACATCATCTTGGATAATGTACTTGAGTTCATTTATGTATCTTGAAAACTTTTTGGTTTCATTCTTGTTAGAGAATAAGGTTAATTTAATTTAATTTATTAAATTACCTTTTCTCCCTTCTTAAGATTTCACTTTATGCACCTTGCATTTTTATTTAATAATTAATTAGTAATTATTAAATGTCATTTACTTCTTAGATTTTTCCTTTTAGGGTTTTGTGTTGGATACAATTGATTAATTCAGTATTGTCTTTGATGTTACAAAAATGTCATATCATTATTAGTCAGTATATGCTGAGCTCACTTGGGCAGTGAAGACAATTTTCTATGTCTACTGAGCATTCCTATGATTGCATAGTTTAGAAGGTAATGTCTACTGAGTTCAGTCAAGCATCGAAGGGAAGTCTACAAAAGATGAGTGTTAACTAAGTTCACTAGGTTAATGAAAGAAAGTTGGATGGAACCAGTGCAAACTGAGCTCACTCGGTTGCCAAAGGATCTTTGCAAGTTTGTAGTGTTAACTAAGCTTCTATTGGTTAACATAGGAAAATACTTATGAATTGGGTTGGCTAATGAAGGATTTTCTTATTTTAGCACATAAAGCTCAATTGATTTATCTACTGGTTCTACTTGACTGAGGTGATGAATATTAATTATTCTAAATTGTATCTTAGTTGACTTGACAATATGAAAGATATAAGTACAAGGTCAAGTTGTGGATTCAAAAGTGTGAAAAAAATGAAGATGTTATGAATGTATTGAAGATGAAGAGAGGAAGAGAATTTGAAGGATAAGCAATATATCCTTGTGGAGTGGAAAATCTATATTCAATTAGGAAGGATCAAATACAAGCCAAAATAGAGATCTATAATAAAAAAATTAGCTACATTCAAATCAGGTCATCTCATTGTTACTCTCTAAACATTGTGGCAGTGATCTAAATCTACTAACAGAGTTAGCTTAACAACTATTTGTAAATCCTCTAACAAGGTGGCAGTTCTATTGAATTGTCTCAAGACCTCTAACAAGGACACTCCTAATATAGTGATTAAATCCTTTAATAGGGTCACACCTAAAAGTTTTTTTGTAAGCTTTAATAGGGTTGGCTCCTAACAGGGCTCACTTCAAAAGAGTGAAAATAGTAACTAGTTACAATTGGTGATTTTTCACAAATTGGATTTCCACATTAAATATTGTTGTCAAATGTGTTCATGCTATTTTATTTTATGTGTTTTAAACTAAGTTAAAGTAATGGTAATCACAGATAACATCTAAAGTTTGTGTATTAAGAATTTACTAAGCACACTCAATTATTATTGAGTTACAACATTTTATGTGTTTACCTAGTATCTGTAGTAATCAATTTTTAGACTGCATTTTTGTACTGAGATCTAAGGGATCTAAGATTTATTTTAGTAGTATTTGATTCACTCCTCCCATATTAGTTACTCCTCTTATAATTCTAACAATTGATCTTTTGGTGCTTGCAGAGAAGGTTTCAAGGACCTAAGCTAAAGATTAGGATGTCTTATAGAAGAGAGATCACCAAGCTAAACAAAGACAATTTTGTAGCATGAAAAGGACTTACGAGGTTTCATTTGGATATCATTAGCAATTCATGATCTAAATATCTTGATACGAAATACAAGACTCCCACTAGTACATTATGTGTTGAAGATGTTGTTGAAAAGAAGAATCATAACATCATGATGATTGATTTTGCATCTACTCTTAGTTATGCTAAATTTGATGAAGTCAAGGACTACAAGATAGGCCATGAGATGTGGATCAAACTAAAAGACATATATGGAGGAGATGAAAATGTAAGAAGAGCTAAGGCTGAAAGTCTTAAAGGTCATTTTGATTAGATGAAAATGAGAGAAGATGAGAACATTGCAAAATATGTGGAAAGGATTAAAGCAAATGTAAGTGCAATCAAAGCATCTAGAGGAGACATTGGAAAGAAAATAGTTGTAAGCAAGGTACTTAGAACTCTTCTTTCTATTTATGTAATTAGAGTGTTTTCTATTCAATAAATGAGATGTGATCCAAATAATAAAATATCTTTGGATGCTCTAGTTGGAAGATTGACAAATTTTGAGTTAGATAACTTTGATAACTATGTTCCAAGTTCAAAGGCAATTGAGTTTGCTTTTAAGGCTAAACTCTCACTCAAAGAAAAGGCTAAGAAACCAAAGCCTAGTTAGTTAGGAAGTGAAAAAGAAGAAATAGAAGAAAGTTCACACAATGATCTTGAAGTTGTTGAAGCCCCACCTACAAGAAAGTATTCCAAAGGTAGAGGAAAGTATTAAAGTAAAGTTCCTCTGATCTTCTTTTCCTATGAAGAAGTTTGTCAAATTACTACAAGGTGTCCAAATAAAGAAATAAAATATGAAAAGAAAAAAAATAAGCACAAAGGAAAGAAGGATTCTAAGAACTACAAGAACTACAAGGACGAAGGTAAGAAATCTTGTTTTATAGCTAAAGATTTTGATAATAGTGAAGATGAAATGGTATACATTGTTGTGAAAGATGAATCTAATGATGGAGATAAGATGGCACTTATCTATCATGTTAGAAAAATTGATAAATGGATTATTGATAGTGGATGTTCACATCATATGACTGGAGACCAACAAATATTTGAGCATATGGAATATTATGATGGAGG
This sequence comes from Cupressus sempervirens, assembly GCA_028749045.1. NCBI lineage: Eukaryota > Viridiplantae > Streptophyta > Pinopsida > Cupressales > Cupressaceae > Cupressus > Cupressus sempervirens. The sequence continues at coordinate 439,453,583 of CM053793.1, read as the reverse complement.
TAGTGTGAGATTTGGAAACAATGAATCTAGTAACATAAAAGAAAAGGCTGTATTTCATTGACTAAAGACCTTGTATGTGACAATGCTTATTTGGTTGAAGAAATAAAGCATAATCTATTGAGTGTGGTACTATTGAATAACATTGTACTCAAGGTAGAATTCATGAATGGATAGGCAAAACTACTAGATAGAAAAGGAAGTCTAGTTGGATTTGGCAAGCAAACAAAAGATAATCTATTTTATCTTGATCTCAATGATTGTTCATAATTTATTTTTCAAGTAGAAGAAATTTTGTTATGGCACAAAAGGCTATGTCATGTAAGCTTTGATAGCCTAGTTAAGATAAGAAAATATAGAAGAGTAAGAGGCATTCCTAGTTTGAAGAAGCCTGATATGGGTTAACACAAGAATTGCCAAATTGGTAAGATGGGAAAGATTAGTTTCAAAAGCAAAAACTATTAGTCAAAAGAAGTCTTAGAAATTTTTCATATAGACTTATATAGAACTATTGGAATAGAGAGTTATAGTGGAGAAAATGTTTTCATTCTTTCTATTGATGACTATTCTAGAATGATGACTGTAATTTATCTAAAAGAAAAATTAGAAGCCTCTCAAAAATTCATGTGGTATCTGGCAAGAGTAGAAAAAGAATCTAGAAAGAGGTTGAAATGTTTAAGATCAAACAGAGGTGGTGAATTCATCTCCAATGAATTCAACAATTTTTTCATTGAAAGAGGAATTAAAAGACAAGTATTAGCCCCTAGTACACCACAGTAGAATGGTATAGCTAAAAGAAGAAATAAATCTATCATGGATTGTGCAAGAACCTTGATGATTGAAAAGAATGTTGCTCTCAAATACTAGAAGGAAGCTATTAGCACTACAATTCATACCTTGAATATAATATAGTTTAAGAAAGATTCAAACAAAACTCCTTGTCAACTATGGTATGGCTACAAACTTAAAATAAGTTACTTGAAAATATTTGGTAGCAAATGTCATATCTAGAAAGAATTTAGAAAATGAAAATTTGATGTAAAAGGTGATGAAGGCATATTTCTAGGATACTCATGTAGAAGTAAAGCATACAAATGTTTGAATTTTTTTACTCTTAAAATAATAGAAAGTGCACATATTAGAATTGATGAGTTTGTAGAAAAGAGTGAAGAAGAAAGCAATAAGGAGCTAGAGGATTATAGAAGATTTTTTTTACTATGAACTTGATACCCTACCAAACCTATTTGAAAGAAAGGAAGCTTCATCTCCCATGTCCCCAAAATCTACAACATTTACTAAGTTACAGATAGTGCAACCCAAGTCACAGTCTAAAGGACTTGACTCACAATTAGAGGCTACCAAACTAGTTCAAACTGAGTCTGATAAACCTGAATCACAGACAAAAGGATATGAGCTTGGAACTGAAGTTCATAATGAAGATAGTGGAACTCATTCAAAGCCCAAAGAGCCCATGTTAACAAGATATGTCAGAAGGCATCATGCACCTAATCCAATCATTGGAGACAAATTTGATGGAATAATGACAAGAAGATAATTAAAAGGTACATGTTTACTAGCTTAATTTGAACCTAGAAATTCTAAAGATGCTTTTGGATAATGAAAGTTGGATTGAAGAAATGAATGAAGAGATAGATTAGATAGAAAAGAACAAGACTTGGACCCTTTTTCCTAGACCCAAAGATAAAAATGTAATTGGTACAAAGTGGGTATTCATAAATAAGCTGAATAAAGAGGTAAAAGTTTCAAGAAACAAAGCAAGATTGGTGTGCAAAGGCTATTCTCAAGAAGAAGGTATTGATTATGGTGAGACTTTTTGATGGAGACACTACCAAACACTAGAATGAACACACAGGAAAAGGGAAATATTATTATTAATGAAAAATACCATATGGGCTTACAATAGTATGATTCTAGAGAAAGAAATCCTCCACACAATACCTTTTCTCTAACTCCACTGAGAACCGCCTTTACAATGCCAAAAGTGTTCTTAAATAAGCTCCAAAAGGTTTAAGGTTAGGAATGCATTCTATAATATGCCAATTGGCATCCACCACCAAAATAGAAGGTTCCAGAAGTCACATTAGAAGTCAGTGTAAAATTAGAAGAATCCAAAAATGGTAGTCCAACTTCCAGGAGGCATAACTTTTGAACCGAGACTCTGATTGACAAACTGTTTACATTTCTGAAAAAGCTCTCAAAACACTCTACATCCGTATGGACTAGCTTCACTCATCCCCATTTTTGGCCCTTTACAAGACCATTTAGTGCCCCAAATTTGACTTTGAAGTACTCTTAGGAGGTCTTCAAGAAAATTAAAATTGCAATAACTTTCTAACAATAAAGCCTTTTGACCTAATTCTTTTTTTGGAGTGCTTTAAATTACAAGTATAATCATCCCTCCAAATTACACCATCTAACTCATTATAATTTTGGCTTAATTACAAAATAACCTCTTTTTTTGCATTTACACGTATCCTAACCTAGAAAACTAATAGTGGAACTATGATAGTTGAAGTATTTATTTGACCCAAATGGGTATCTAGAAATAAAAAAATATTAAATAGAAACTATCTCTAAACATATTTTTGGGTGATACAAGATTTCCCTTTACCACTGGATGCTCCTGCATCACTTTTGCTCCTATAGCAAGACTAGAAGGTGTTAGAACTTTCCTAGCATATGCAACACATAGAAGATTTAAAATGTGTCAAATGGATGTTAAATCTACATTCTTGAATGGAATTCTTTATGAGGAAGTCTACATTGAACAACCAAAAGGCTTTGTAGATCCTAAAAAAAGAGACATAGTTTGCAAGTTACACAAAGCATTATATGGTCTCAAGTAAGCTCCCAGAGCTTGGTATGAAAGAATTCATAATTATTTGGTACAAATTGGCTTTCAAAGAAAAAATAATAACAATAGTCTGTATATAAAGAAAGGACTAGACAAGAAGATTGTGTCAAGAGAAATATTTGTTGACGATACTCTATTTATCGGAAATGATGATTTGTGCAAATCATTTTCAAAAGAAATGAGTAAAGAATTTGAGATGTCTATGTTTGGTTTGATAAAATTCTTTGTTGGATTGCAAATACAGTAGAACAAAAATGGTATCTACATCACTCAATCTAAGTATATCAAGGAAATACTAAAGAAGTTTGGAATGGAAGATTCGAGACTAGTTGGAACCCCTATGTCTACTAGACATAAGCACTCTAAAAATGATGACTCTAAAGAAGTAGATCAAACCACATACATATAAATGATTGGAAAATTTTAGTATGTAGTACATACAAGGCCTAGTATTGATCTAGCAGTTGGAATGGTGGAAAGATTCTTAGCAAATCCTTAAAAAAATCGCATGATGGCAATCAAGAAAATCATGAGATATCTGAAAGGTACTGAAGACTATAGCTTATGGTATAAACTTGGAAGAAATTTGGACCTGAAAGTATCTATCAATGTTGATTGGGCAGGAAGTCTTGATGACAAAAAAAGCACTAGTGGTAGAGCATTCTTTCTTGGTAAAAGACTAGTGTCTTGGAAAAGCAAGAAACAAAACTACATCTCTCTATCTACAACAGAGGTAGAATATCTAGTAGTAACAGTTGATTGTTCTAACATTTTTTGGTTTAGACAATTGTTGGAAGGAATGAAGATAGATATCAAGGATCCTATAGTCATATACTATGATAACACCAGTGTAATCAATATATAAAAGAATCTAGTGATGCATACCAAATCAAAGCACATTACTATAAAATATCACTTCGTAAGAGAGTTGGTGTAGGATAAAGAAGTAAGATTGGAATATGTGAATACAAAAGAATAGATTGTAGACATATACACCAAGCCACTACATAAGTATTCATTTCTATATCTAAGAGGTAAGTTAGCGGTTATTCCCATATCTGAGGTTCACTAAATAAAATTTAGTAAAGCATAAACAAGAGCTAAGTTGAAGATCAATCAATTGGTGCAGAATTAACAAGGGCATATTGTAAATGAATCAATACTTAAGGTACATTGATATTAATTGAGTTTTTGTCTTTGGCATGTGTTGTCAAAGAGGGAGAAGTTTACTATCATATCTCATAGAATTTTTTTCCATTCCAAAGAAGGAGAAGTTGTTATAGACAAAGGAAGAATCCAGTGAAAGAAAGAGCTCATACTAACAAAGAGATTTCTCAAGAATAAATCCAAAATTTCATTGTGCTATGACATGTTGTGTTGCCATTAATGCAAAAGAGGGAGATTGTTGGATATAATTTATTAATTATATTGTCTTTGATGTTACAAAAATTTCATATCATTATTAGTCAGTATATGTCAAGCTCACTTAGGTTGTGAAGATAGTATTCTATGTCTACCTAGCATTCCTGTGGTTGCCTAGTTTAGAAGGTAGTGTCTACCAAGTTCACTCAAGTGTCGAAGGGAAGTCTATAGAAGATGAATGTTAATTGAGTTCACTCAGTTAATGAAAGAAAGTTGGATGGAACTAGTGCTAACCAAGCTCACTGGGTTGCCAAAGGATCTTTACAAGTTTTCAGTGTTAACCTAGCTTCTATTGGTTAACACAAGAAATTGCTTCTAAGTTAGTTTCTTCCAAGCTGAATCAACTAATGAAAGATTTTATTGTTTTGGCACATTAAGCTTAATTGATTTATCTATTGGTTCTAGCCAATTGAGGTGATGAATATTAGTTATTCTAAGTTGTATTTGAGCCTACTTGACAATATGAAACATAATAAGAAAAAGTCAAGTTGTGGATTCAAAAGTGTGAAAAAAGTGAAGATATTATGAATGCATTGAAGATGAAGAGATGAAGCGAATTTGAAGGATAAGTAGAATATCCTTATGGAGCAAAAAAGCTATATTTGATTAAGAAGGATCAAGTACAAGCTAGAATAGAGATCTCTAATCAAAAATTTAGTTGTATTCAAATTAGGTCATGTCATTGTTACTCTCTAACCATTATAGCAGTGATCTAAATCTCCTAATAGAGTTGGCTTAATAGCTATCTGTAAATCCTCTAACAAGGTGGTAGTTTTATTGAATTGTCTCAAGACCTCTAACAAGGCCACTCCTAATAGGGTGATTAAATACTTTAATAGGGTCACACCTAACAGTTTGTTTTGTAACCTTTAATAGGGTTGGCTCCTAAGAGGGCTCACTTTAGAAGAGTAAAAATAGTAACTAGTTGCAATTGGTGGTTTTTCCCAAATTGGGTTTCCATGTTAAATCTTGGTGTCAAATGTGTTCATGCTATTTTCTTTTATGTGTTTTCAACTAAGTTAAAGTAATGGTAATCACAGATAACATCTAAAGTTTTAATAATAAGCATTTACCGAGCACATTTAGTTATTACTGAGTTACACATTTTATGTGTTTATTGAGTATCCACGGTAATCAATTTTTAGATTATATTTTTGTACTGATATCTAAGGGATCTAAGATTTATTGTAGTAGTAACTGATTCACCCCTCCCCTCTCAGTTACTCATATATTTCTAACATTTTGATCTCATTCATAAGGATTGATCAGTTGTAATTTCATCCATTCTATTTTGCACAAGTAAATTCAATCTTATTATTTATTGAGCAAACCCTTCTCCCTCTCTATCATTGTTTCTTCCTTATAATAATTTATTTTCATGAAGGATATCTAGGGATCTATAAATTTGTTCATCATCAAACTCTATATGGTATTAGAGCTTTTCCTGCAACTTTTTATTCTTGTTTGAAGAAAAAGAAGAATGAGGGTTTAATAGAAGAAATCTTGGATTTTTCAATTTTTGTGTGAAAATAGGGGGTCTTTGATTTTTGGATCACTTTGAGAAAAAATGAACCTCATTGTTGTGCTCAGAAAATCAAAATACCCCTAAATCCATATAAGGCACTTCAATTTTGGACATAGTTGAAATCTGAGGCAAAAATAGTTGTCCCTAAACCTGACATGCTTCTCAAGGTAGCAAATTATTTTTTATCAAAAATAAATTATTTTTTAAAAAAATTAATTTTTTTAATAAAAGGCATTGGAAAAGTTTTTTTTTTTTTTAAATGACCCATGCAAAAGGTTTTTGAAAAAATAAATACAAAAAACAAAGTCAAAAAGCACTTTAAAAGCATCGACATTAGTGATATAGTCGCTAACATATGCACAAGTGCTGATGTTAGCAATTTTCAAGCCAAAATTTGATGGTTTTTCATCCATCATTGTTTGATTTATTTTATCCTAAAGACCTATTGTTGGTTTTTTTGCGATATCTTGAGCATACAATAGTCTTCTTTTGATCCGAAAGAAGTCACAGAAAGCTGGTTCAAAGACATAGACAATGGTGTAGGTATTTTTTTGTTTTGCTTTTTTTTTTTGGTACATTTTTCTGCTTGAGGTCCATTGATGACTTCTATCTTTCGGTAACTTCTTTGTTATAGCTTTGTTTTTTCGATCCAAAAAAAGTGTCAAAAAGCTCTTCACAAGCCCTATTCAGATCCTCTACTATCTTTCATCACTATTCCTCAAATCTACATGTGATTCTAAACTTCTTTTTTTGGCTTTCTTCTTGTTTATGCATTCCTTCTATTAGTTAGGGTTAAGTTTTTGTATTGTGGGGGGTGTTTTATATTATTATTTCATTTATTTACATGAGTAAACCATAACTTTTTTCTAAAAAAAAAATCAACACTTATAAAAAAAAGGCCAAGACATCTTCTTCTCTAGAATTTTAACTTCTTTGTTATAGCTTTGTTTTTTCGATCCAAAAAAAGTGTCAAAAAGCTCTTCACAAGCCCTATTCAGATCCTCTACTATCTTTCATCACTATTCCTCAAATCTACATGTGATTCTAAACTTCTTCTTTTTTTGGCTTTCTTCTTGTTTATGCATTCCTTCTATTAGTTAGGGTTAAGTTTTTGTATTGTGGGGGGTGTTTTGTATTATTATTTCATTTATTTACATGAGTAAACCATAACTTTTTTCTAAAAAAAAAATCAACACTTATAAAAAAAAGGCCAAGACATCTTCTTCTCTAGAATTTTAACTTCTTTGTTATAGCTTTGTTTTTTCGATCCAAAAAAAGTGTCAAAAAGCTCTTCACAAGCCCTATTCAGATCCTCTACTATCTTTCATCACTATTCCTCAAATCTACATGTGATTCTAAACTTCTTCTTTTTTTGGCTTTCTTCTTGTTTATGCATTCCTTCTATTAGTCAGTGTTAAGTTTTTGTATTGTGGAGGGTGTTTTGTATTATTATTTCATTTATTTACATGAGTAAACCATAACTTTTTTCTAAAAAAAAATCAACACTTATAAAAAAAAGGCCAAGACATCTTCTTCTCTAGAATTTTAACTTCTTTGTTATAGCTTTGTTTTTTCGATCCAAAAAAAGTGTCAAAAAGCTCTTCACAAGCCCTATTCAGATCCTCTACTATCTTTCATCACTATTCCTCAAATCTACATGTGATTCTAAACTTCTTCTTTTTTTGGCTTTCTTCTTGTTTATGCATTCCTTCTATTAGTTAGGGTTAAGTTTTTGTATTGTGGGGGGTGTTTTGTATTATTATTTCATTTATTTACATGAGTAAACCATAACTTTTTTCTTAAAAAAAATCAACACTTATAAAAAAAAGGCCAAGACATCTTCTTCTCTAGAATTTATGACCCCTCATAACCATGACACCAGGAAGGATAGAGAAAACTAGGACCAATGGCACACCTAGCTCTCCGAACCACCTTGCAAAAGTTAGCACAACAAAAGAAAACACAAAGAACAACAACCAAAGAAGGAAGAAAAGTAAAATACTTTTATTGATTCATCAAAATATCGTCATACATGCCTAGTTGTAAGGCCTTCTGGGTTACAACCAGATACAAATTACATTCATACACAAAGATCTATAGCAACTTTTCACTTTCCAATTCTACTCTGCAATTTCCTTTAAAACTTCCTAAAAGCTCTTAACTACTATAGCTCTAAGCCTAAACACTCTATTTATACTAGCCAAAATGGGTAATAGATCATTCTAGAACATGGAGAAGCCACAAGTTGGATCTCAGCAAACATTAAATGAAAATAAACCTAACATTGAATGCACAAGTCGACCTGCATTAGCAATTAACTATCCTAAAATTGATTTCCAAGAAAAATCATGATATCTCCTAGCTTTGATTGAGTTATAAATCATGCTTCAAATTGTGGGCATACATTTAGGTTCTCTACAACCCTTTAAGTGTGAAAAGTCTAATTCATTGAGGAAAAGTGCCCGTCCACCTTAAAAGTCAAGCACAAGAAACTGTTTTGCAAAACTGCTAGAAATTGATATTTTAGAAGAATTGCTATATCTCCTAACCTATAAGGAGTTAGAACTTGTGTTCTAGAAAATAGTAATACTCTAGGCCCTCTTCAATCCCTATAGTGTATAGTCCTCTATTCATTATGGAAAATTAGTTACACATTCTGCAATAGGCATCCAAACACCAAAAGATATAGTTTCAGCAGCAAGATAAAAACTAAAAACATGCAAGCTAACAGTGCAACCCAAGATGCTCCTATATTAGATAACCAAGGTTAGAAGAAATGATTCTCTTCAATCATTTAGATGTCACAACCTGAGCTAAATCCAACTTAGATTGAGAAATTCATGAAGCATCTTCCATAGGTCTATTCTTCCACTTCACCAGATATTAATAATATTCTTTTTCCTTTGTGCTCTTACCAATTTTTTGATCCAATTTATGTTCAACTTCTCAATTTTCTTCTTAGGATAGTCCTCTAATACAATAAATTCATCATCTAACTCACAATACTTATACAAATTAGTAATATTGAATATAGGAGATATATCCATGTCATCAGATAACTCAACTTCATAAACATTACCACTATCAAACTTCTTCAAGATTTTACAAGATTCAAATTTCTTCATCTTCAACTTACTGTATATTCCAATAGGAAATCTTCGTTTCTTTAGATGAACCATTACCTCATCACCAACTTGAAAATCATGATATCTTCTAGACTGATTAGTATTCTCCTTATACTTTTGATTACTTTGTTCTATCCTCAACTTCACTTCCTTATGTGAAGACTCCATAAAATCAAAAAATTCTTCTTTTGCAACACTTCTCTTTTCTTCAGCAGCAATATCTCTCAAATTTGATACTCCTCTAGGCTTCATTCTAGTAACAATCTCAAAGGATCTTTTCCTTGTACTCCTATTCATAGAATTATTATATGCAAATTTAGTTTATGTCAATACCATCTCCCAACTACTTGGCTTATTCCCCACTAAACATCTTAGCAAATTATCCAAGCTTCTATTTATAACCTTTATTTTCCCATCTATCTACAAATGAAATGTAGAACTAAACTTCAACTTAGTACCTATCTTCTTCCACAAAGTCTTCAAAAAATAACCAACAAACTTATTGTCTCTATTAGAAATAATGCTTCTTGGTAATCCATGCAATCTTACAATCTCTTTGAAGAAAAGTTCAGCAACATGCTCAACATTTGATGTCTTCTTACATGATATGAAATGAGCCATCTTAGAAAATCTTTCTACTACAACAAATATGGAATCATACACCTTCAATGTTTTAGGAAATCCAAGAACAAAATCCATACTAATGTTACTCCAAGGTCTCTCAAGAATAGTAATAGGTGTATAAAAATTAGTATTTTGAGTCACTCCTTTTGCAACTTGAAAGACTCCACAACTCTTTACAAATTTTTGAACATCCTTATACATTTTTGGCTAATAGTACTTCTCTTTTAGCAAACTCAATGTCTTATCAATTCCAAAATGTTTGGCCAATCCACCACTATGATTTTCCTTAATCATATTCAATCTCATAAAACTTCTAGGAATACAAAACTAAATACCTTTGAACAACATACCTTCTTAAATTAAATAATCATCATACTTACTTATGTGATTGGTTAGATTTGGTGCTTTTCACTCTCTCTACACCTTAGAAAAATTAGAATCAACATCATACAACTCTTTCATTTCATCAAAACCAAGAACTTCAACCTTCATTTCAGTCAACAAATAATGTCTTCTACTCAATGCATCAACAAATCTATTAGTAAATCCATTCTTATGCTTGATTACAAATGCAAACCTTTTCAAGTACTTAACCCACTTCATATGTCTCTAATTCAATTTATGTTGACTTCCTAAGTACTGTAAAGCTTTATGATAAGTATACAACAGAAACTCCTTAGGAATCAAATAATGTCTCCACTTCTTCAATGCTTGAACAATAGCATAAAATCTTTGATCATACACAAAATACTGCCTTTTATCATCATTCAAATTTTCACTAAAGAAAGCAACATGTTTACCTTCTTGACTTAATACAGCTCTGATTGCATTACCACTTGCACCACATTCAACTTGAAATACTTTGTTAACATCAGGCAAAGCCAATGCAGGTAATTCAACAACCTTTTGTTTCAAAGTCTCAAAACTCTTATCAGCTCCATGTGTCCACTTGAATTCCTTTTTATCTCCCTTCATTGTCTTAGTCATAACATTACAAACAAAACTAAAATTCTTTATAAACTTTCTATAAAAACTAGCCAAACCATGAAATTATCTTACCTCACCTACATTCTTAGGTGTAGGCCACTCCAAATTTTCTTTAAAATTCTTAGGATCCATCTTTAATCCATCAGCTGAAATCACAAATCCCAAATACACAATCTACTCTTGCATAAAAAGAACACTTTTTCAAATTAATTAGAACTTTTCCTCTTTCAACCTCTACAATACTTGTCTAATATGCTCAATATGCTCCTCCTTAGTCTTACTGAATATTAGAATATCATCCAAATAAAAAAATCACAAACTTACCCAAAAAAAAATTTAGAACTTCATTCATCAACCCCATGAAAGTACTAGGTGCATTAGTCAAACCAAAAGACATAACCAACCATTCATACAAACCATCTTTTGTCTTGAAAGTAGTCTTCCATTCATCACCTTCTCTAATTCTGATTTGATAATAGCCACTCTTCAAATAAATCTTGGTAAACTACTTTTTTCCACTAAAATAATACATTATGTCATTCATCCTTGGCATAGAAAACCTATATTTTACTGTGATCTTGTTAATAACTCTAGAATTCATACACATTCTCCATTCTCCATTATTTTTAGGTGCTAATATAGTAGGTGTAGCACATGGAATCAAACTTTCTCTGATTAATCCCTTTTGCAATAACTCATGCACTTGTCTATTAAGTTCTTCATTCTTTATAGGTGTTAATCTATATGGTACTTTTTTTGGAAAACTAGCTCCAGAAATCAGATCCATACAATGACCTATGCTTCTTATTGGAGGTAAACCATTAGGAATATAATTAGCAACAATATCTTTATATTCATTTAGCAATTCTACAATTTTTTTTGTCATACCAACTTTTGCTAGTTGGCCATTACTACCAACACTCGGTCCTCTAGGAACTACAAAAAAAAAAACTTGATTCTTATTTACCTCTTTTTCAAATTGCTTTCCATTAACCATGCAAACTTTTATTGTAGAACAACTGACCTCATCTAGACTTTCAATCAATGGTAGAAATATTTGTTTCTTCCCATTTACCCAAAAAGTATATTGATTCAATCTTCCATCATGTATAGTATATCTATCATATTGCCAAGGTCTACCCAACAAAATATGACAACAATCCATGGCCATAATATCACACAAAACTTCATCAAAGTAATATCCAATTTTGAACTTCACAACACATTTCTCACTTACCAATATGTTATGCTCATCTTTGATCTATGAAACATGATAAGATTTGGGATGTTTTAGCCTCTACAACTGTAACTTTCTAACTAGCTCTTTTGATGCCAAATTTGTAAAACTTCCACTATCAATGATTACCTTGCAAAATTTTTTAGCCATCTTACATCTAAACTTGAAAAGACTCCTTCTAAGGATAGGTTCCAAATTGCTTCCCTTATTACATAAGGTACTTCTCACCATCAAATTTTATCTAGCCTTAGGTCCACTTGGTGAACTCTCAATGTCTTCTTAAATCAAAACAATTCTATTATTTTGCCCACTTTCAAAAGATCTACATTCAAAAGATCTATGGCCTTCTTTACCACATCTGAAACAATTACCATAGAAACTACCTCTAGTATAATAGTTACCTCTTCCTCAATAAGATCCAGTGCCTCCTTGGTATGAACTACCACCTTTCTAGTCGGTCTTATCTTTGTCATCATTCTTCCATTTATATTTTCCTTTATCTTGTAAAAATCTTTTAGACTTGCTACTCTACTACTCTAGAATCTAACACCTATACCTCATTATCTTTAGTCATGCTTCTTTGCTAAGATCTCCTCAACTTTCAAGGCATATTGATATGCTTCTTCCACACTTTCCAACTTCATAAATCTTATTTCATCTTGAATTTTAGATCTCAATCCATTTATGTACCTTGCAATTTTCTCAACATCATCATCCACATGTCTAGATCTGATTTCCAATCTATAGAATTCTTCGGTATACTCTTTCACAGTCATGTCCTTTTGTTTCAAATTTTGCATCTTTCTCAATAGGCTAACTTGGTAATCAGTAGGAAGGAATTTGTTCTTTACTTTGTTCACCATCTTCAGCCAAGTTCTGATGCTCTCCTTTCCTCTCCTTTGTTTATCAGTTTAGAAATGGTCCCACCATAGTGAAGCATGACCTTTTAGCCTAGTAACTACAATCTTCACCTTTTTATTATTAAGAGTGTTTTCATACTCAAAGAACTTCTCCATATTTGAGATCCAATCCAACATAACATTGGTATCCAATTTTCCATCATAAGGAACAAATTCTATAGCAAGTTTTGAATTTTCCCTAGACAACACTCACAACAATCTTTGCTCATCTTTATCTTCTTCAAGTTTTGGATTCAAGTTTGGTACTACTACTTCATCATCACTTACATCATCAAGATGTGCTCCTCTCCTCTAGGCTATCTCCACAACATCTAATCTAGCTTCAATTTGTCTCAACTAATCCAATATAGTATTACCAACATTTCCTCTACCATGAACCATCTTTACAAATCAGGTTCCTACAAGATTGTAACCCTCTGCAAGTTACAGGTCAAATCTGCAAATTTGCAACCCTGAAACCAAATCCAAATTAGGGTTTTACATGATTAAATATCCACAAGGATGAACCATAAGCTATGATACCACCTAATTAAAGGAAGGATAGGGAAAACTAGAGCCAATGGCACACCCAACTCTGTGAATCACCCTGCAAGAGTTAACACAATGGAAGCAAACACAAAGAACATAAATCAAAGAAGGAAGAAGAGTTAAATACTTTTATTGAGTCATAAAAATATCTTCATGCATGCCCAACTATAAGGCTTTTTGGATTATTTCCAAATACAAATTATATTCATACACAAAGATCAGTAGCAAATTCACACTTTCTAGTTTTGCTCTATAATTCTCTTCAAAACTGCCTAAATACTCTTAATTGCTCTACCTCTATGCCTAAACACTCTATTTATACTATCCAAAATGGCTTACAAATCATTCTAGATTATGAAAAATCCAAAAGTTAGATCTTAGCAAATATTGAATGAAAATAAACCTAACATTAAATGCACAAGATGACCTGCATTAGGAATTAACTGTCTTGAAATTGATGTCTGAGAAAAATCATGATATCTCCTAGAACCGATTGAGTTAGAACTCATTCTTCAAACTGTGGGTAGATATTAATGTCCTCTACAAATTATTAAGTGCACAAAGTTTGATTCATCAATGAAAAGTGTGCATCCACTTTGAAAGTCAAGCACAAGAAACTATTGTGCAGAACTGCCAGAAATTGATGTTTTGGGAGAATCACCATATCTCCTAACCTATAAGGAGTTAGAACTTGTGCTCTAGAACATAGATATTAATCTAGATTATCTTCAATTCTTGAAGTTTTTAGCCCTTCATTAATTATGAAAAATTAGTTACATAGTTTGCAACAGGCATCCAAAAATTAGAAAATGCAATTACAGAACATAGTTTTAGTAGCAAGATAAATATTGAAAACATGCAAGATAGCAGTGCAACCTAGGATGCTCCTACATCAAACTATCACACATGGAAGACCTTTATGAAACAAATTTTTTGGTTAAAAGAGTTTTGGTCTTGTTTAGATGTAGTGCAACTAGTTTTATAAAGGCCTTTTGAGGTCATGCAACACAAGAACAAGATAGATGAGTCAATAGGATTGATTGCTTTGTAGGTATTCAATAGTCTATAGTTTCATCTTCATGGGTACAGTACCCCTCTAGCTATGTATACCAAGCTTGAAGTCTTTTTTGGTATAGTGAATGAGTTTAGAGCACTTCATATTGAGGAAATTCTTAACTCTCTTGTATTAGATTCTTTTCCCTTTCATTGAGGACTTTTTGCTAAAGTTAAATCAATAAAGATATTTAATGCAGGGTTGTGGGAAGACCAAGACTAACACTGATTTCATTTATATAATTCTTTCTAAGCTTCATGGAAAATTTTAGATTTTTTCTTCTACCTTTTATTCCACCAAAGATGCTTTGGGTATTATATTTACAATGCCATCTTTTGAGGTTTTTTGTGATTGTTTGACATGAGAGCTATAAGGCCCCTTCCCTAGTACCCTATTATAAATCTTAATAAGATGGATACGATTAGAGTTATGAAGAGTAAGGGTATGAGATGTCATGTTTCTATCTCTTGTGTATAGAATGTGAGTTATATGTTGTTACCATATGCCTTATGATAGAATGGTGGTAAGAAGGTTTTAGGATATACGTATGTCATGATTGGAATTTCTCTTATCAATAATGAACCTGAGATTGATATATATTTTAGTAATTGTTGTGCTAAGTATCCTATTCAGAATTACATTAGGTTGATAAGATAAGGCCCCACAAACTAAAGGCTCCAGATATCATAACTTAGAAACTATGTCGATGGGTTCATGGTATTTTATAATCTATTAGGATAATTTATATAAGTGGATATGTTATGGGGATGATAATTAAGACGAGGATATAATAAATTGACTAACAATATGTAATAGATTTACATAATGACTAATTTTGAACCTATGAAAACATGATTATGCAAACATTATGATTACCTAACTTAAGTTATTTTAAAGCCATATTCCTTATGATGTGTTATCTCACAATGATATGGTGATACTTTAGAAATCTCACAATGTTTAATTGAATGAAGAAGATACTAGTGATTGTTGATATATGATTGAAAAGATCATTTAAGTTAGAAAATTGTTATAAGAAGTATTTTCAATCATTTTTTTTTGTCACTGATGTCAAACCTTCTATATGTTGGTAAGACAATTGCTTATATGTTTCAAGCATTATCACTTAGTTGATTGATGAAGAGGAAGAGGATTTGATCAACTAGATGTAACAAAAATACCTAGAGGAAAGGTTGAGTTATGATTATGTATTGAAGTGAAAGAATTAGTTAAGACAATGATAACATAATATATTCATGATCTACTTAGGGTTACAAAATGTTTGGCTACACTTACAAAGTTTAGATGAAAAAGGTTGAACAAAGTTCATTTGCTAAGCCTATCCAAGTTGATAGAAGGTGCTAAGTAAAGTTAGTGCAAGCCAAGCAAAAATTCAATTGGAGCCAAGTGAAAGCATTTTTTAGTGGATATCGAGAAAACTAATAGGTGCCAAGTAAGTTAGTAGATGCCAAGTGATTTTCAATATGTGTCAGGCACCAATAAAATCTAGTTTATGATGAGTGATTTTATAGTAGATTCCAAATAACATAGTATGTGCCAAGTATCAATAAATTGATAATGTCGAGCTACTGCATTATGAAAAAGATGAAAGATTTACCAAATAAAAACCAACAAGTTTATTTTTTTGGAACTTGTGAATCACGAGGAAGACAAGATTGATGAGCTAGAGGCATAGAATCTTATGTAAACTATTTTGGGGGCAAATTCAAATGGATTCTAGGAGAAGTTTCTAAAGAAGACAAGATATAGGGTACATATGTTGTATCCAACCTAATCCATCAAAAACCCTAATTTTTGAGATGGATACTGAGTGAGAAAAAGAGTTCTAATTCTCTATATCTAAGGATGATTGGTCATGAAGCAAAGGTTGAGAGGCTAGAAAGTTTTTGGATGTGAAAATCTAACAAGGTGAAAGAAGAAGGATTTGCCTCATCAAGTGACACAGGAGGAGAAGTCTATAATGGAGAACTAAGTAAGAAGGCTTAATGAAGATGAATGCTTGAAAGGTGAACATGCTATCAAAACTAAAAAGATTGGAAGGAAAGTTGAGTTGAGGACTGAATAGTGATCTGTAATCCACAAGTTAGGTTGTGAGTTTTATTAGATCAAACTCTACTATTACTCTCTAACAATTGTATCAGATTAGGGAAAATCCTTTGGAAAAGGTTGACTTAACAGTCATTAGAAAATCCTTTAAGAGGGTGACATTCCAAGTGAATGACCTAAAGTCCTCTAACAAGGCTCACTTTTAATAGATTGATTGAAATCCCTTAACTAGGTCACATCTAATAGTGTGTGCTGTAACCTTTAATAGGGTTGGCCTTTAATAGGGCATCACTTTAGAAGACTGAGAAAGGAGTAGCATGTTAGTAGTGGTTTTTCAAAATTGAGTTTTCACATTAAATCATTGTTTCATGTGTACTAATGGATGTGTTGTGTTTTATGCTTTACATTTCTACATGTTAGGTTTAACAGTAACATATCAGTTTTGGTTAACTCACAATGATTGCACGCATGGTTAAGAATATTTTATGTGTTCACTAAATTGCAAAATTTTTATTTGGACATCTAGACCTTGAATAACTAATTCAACCCCCTAGTTATTCTAAAGAATTTCAGCAATTGGTATCAAAGTGCAGTTGCTAAAGAGGATTAGTTTCAAGGTACTAAAAGCATAAAGATCAAGATGTCAAAGAAAGAGGTACCCAAGTTAACCAAGATAACTTTCTTGCATAGAAAAGTTTGATGAAGCTACACCTTGGAAGACTTGGAGACTATGCACAAACTTGCATTATAGAAAAACATGTTGATCTAGCAGGAGCCCTAACTGCTAAAGATTTGAAGAAAAAAGAAAGAGCACAATCAGGAAATGTTGGAGATTGCCTCTACCTTGAGCTATGCTGAGTTTGATGATATCAAAGATCTTAAGAGTGCAAAGTAGATGTGGGATTCCCTAAACACCATCTATGGAGGAGACAAAAATGTTCAAAGAGTCAAGTTAGAGAGCCTCAAAGGTAATTTTGATGACATGAGAATGGAAGAAGGTGATAACATTGCACAATATGTTGCTAGAATAAAAGAGGTTGTTAGTGCTATAAAAGGTGCAACTGGTAAAATAGATGATGACACTATGATAAGTAAAGTCTTGAGAACATTATTGCCCATATATGCCACTAGAGTATCTAAAATTGAAGAGTTAATATGTATACCAAGAAATGATCTAATCCTTGAAGGTATAGTGGGTAGAATAACTAAATTTGAGTTATCTAATTTTGATAACTATATACCAGATAATATTGAATTAGATTTCAAAGCCAATTTGTTAGTGAAGGACTCTGAGGAGGTAAAGCCCAAGAAGAAGAAAAGAAATATAAAGTATGCATCCAGTGATAATAGTATAGATGAGGAAGACATTGAACAATTGGAAGCATTGCTAGCAAGAAGATTCCATAAAGAAAAAGGTAAATTCAAAGGTAAGTTGCCTATCATCTATTTTAATTGCAATGAAGTTGGTCATATTCTAGCAAGATGTACACAGAAGAAGAACTCTAGAGAATGGAACAAGTACAAAAATAGAAGAGAAGAGGATGGAAGAGACTACAAAGAAAAAAGGAAAAAGTCATGCTATATTGTTGATGAAAACAACTCTAATGAAAATGAGGATGAAGTGGTATATGTTGCAATGAAGGATGAATTGGGTGAGGATGAGGCTACTCCACTTATGACTTGTGTGAAGAAGAATGACGAATGGATCATTGACAATAAATATTCACATCACATGACTGGAGACAAAAGTAAGTTCATTACCTTAACTTGTTATGATGGAAATAATATAAGATTTGGTAATAATTCACCATGTTCAATAAAAGGAAAAGGGTTTATTAATCTTACAGACAAGTGTTCATGTGACAATTCTTATTATGTTGAAGGATTGAATTATAATTTGTTAAGTGTGTTAGAATTGAAAAATTTGGGGTGCAAAGTTGAATTTGAAAACAAATCAACCAAGATATATGATACAAATGGAAATCTGATTGGAAAAGGTTATCAAACTAGGAGTAATTTTTTCTATTTGGATATAGAAGATGCTACTTGTCTTATTGCAAAATTTAATGATGTATGGCTTTGGCACAAGAGATTATGTCATGTTAACTTTGATAATTTAATTAGTATAAGTAACATGAAAAGAGTTAGAGGTTTTCCTAAGTTGAAGAAACTAGAAAACATAATGTGCAAACAATGTCAACTAGGCAAGATGACAAAGTCAAGCTTATAGCTCTAAGAAAATACTTGAAATTGTTCATATTGACTTGTGTGGACCTATTGATGTGCAAAGCTACAAAGGAGATAGGTATATAGTGCTACTTATTGATGATTACTCTAGAATGATGATTGTCATATTTTGAAGAAAAAAATTGGATGCTTTTCAATTGTTTAAATGGTACTTGGCAAGAGTTCAGAAAGAAATAGGTAAAAATCTTGAAATGCTTGAGATTAGATAGAGGAGGAGAATTCACTTCACATGAATTTGAAGTGTTCTACAATGAAAGAGGAATTAAAAGATAAACATCAACACCAAGGACTCCCCCACAAAATGGGATTGCTAAAAGAAGAAATAGATATGTAATGGATTGTGCCAAAACACTAATGATGGAGAAAAATATTGCCCTAAAATACTAGAGAGAAGTTGTAAGTACCACAGTATACTCTCTGAACCATGTGCAAGTAAAGAAATGTACTCACTCAACACCTTTTGAACTATGGTATGATCATCCACCTAATGTAAAATATTTTAAGGTATTTGGAAGAAATGCTATATTCTCAAAGATGTTAGAAGTAGAAAGTTTGATACAAAGAGCAAAGAAGGTATATTCTTTGGTTACTCCATAAGAAGTAAAGCTTACAAGTGTTTAATTATTAACACTAAAAAAATTGTGGAAAGTGCAAATGGAAATTTTGATGAGTTTATAGAAGCACATGAAGCTAAATCTAAAAAAAAACCAAAAGATTACAACACATTTGCATACTATTATGAAGGAATGCCTGAGGAAGATGTCACAAATCATGTAGCAAATCAATAGCAAGTTTTAGTAACTGTCGAGTCACACCTTGTGAATGCCGAGTTGCATTTAGATGCCAAGTTACAGAATGAGGAAAATACACAATCTGACTCTAAGATTAGCACACATGAAAGAGATGTTGAATTACCTGACAAAGATGCACATAGCAATACTGAAGCTGAGAGATAGAATACAACCACAAGAATTGAGCCTAGACTATCCACAAGAATTGAGCCTAGACTATCCAAATATGTCAAAAGATAGCATCCTATAGATCAAATCATTGGAGGCAAAGATGCAAGGCCAATGACAAGATATATATATTGAGGGGTGAATCATGTTTTTTGAGCATGAAGGAACCTAAGATAGTAAAAGATGCATTGGAAGATGATGATTGGTACAAGGCTATGGAAGAAGAAATTCAGCAGATAGAAAAGAACAAGACTTGGAGCCTAGTTCTTGGACTAGAAGACAAGAATGTGATTGGCACAAAATGGGTATTTAGAGCAAACTAGATGAGAATGGTGAAGTAACAAGAAATAAAGCAAGACTAGTTTGCAAAGGGTATGCACAAGAAGAAGGAAATGACTATGGTGAATTATTTGCCCCTATTGCAAGAATGGAAGGAGTAAGAATTCTACTTTCTTATGTTGCTCAGAAAGGTTTCAAAGTTTACCAGATGGATGTAGAGTCTATATTTCTAAATGGAATATTAGAAGAGGAGGTCTACATAGAACAACTAGAAGGATTTGTGGATAAGAACAATAAGAACATGGTATGTAGATTGCACAAAGCCCTATATGGATTGAAACAAGCACCAAGAGCATGGAATGAAAGACTTCATACTTATCTTGTTAAGATTAGATTTGAAAGAATATATGATAACAACAATTTTTACATGAAGATAGATAAATAAAAAGGTATACTGTTATCTAAAATTTTTGTTGATGACATAATATTTGGAGGGCAAGATGCTTTGTGTAAATATTTTGCAAATCAAATGAAGCAAGAGTTTGAAATATCAATGTTTGGTGAGATCAAATTCTTTGTGGGACTACAAGTATATCAAATGAAGTATGGTGTATATATTACTTAGTCAAAATATGTCAAGGAGATTTTGAAGACATTTGGACTTGAGGACTAAAAACTAGTAATTAGACCTCTGGTAACAACACTCAAGCTATCAAAGGATGATGAATCAACTAAGTTCAATAAAACATTATATAGATCCATGATTGGAAAATTACAATATATAGTGCATAGTACACCTAATATTGCATTAGCTATGGGAATAGTTGCTAGATTCTCTACTTGTTGATTTTAGATTAGTTTTGATAATTGAGTGTCAACACACTTAAGAAAATTTCTAAGTTGATGTCAAGTATATATAGATGTTGAGTTACAATATGTTTTGAGTAAAAAATTTGAGAAAATAGATAGTGCTAAGAAAGTTTCAGATGCCGAATGACTAATATATGCCAAGCAAAGTGCAAGTGTTGAGAAAGATAGAATTTAGTATATGTTGAGCATTAGTAATCAGTAAGTACTAAGTGACATAGAATTAGCATAAGAGTTTGTGCCTTCAAAAACTAAGATGTAAACCATTTTTGAGCTGACATATGGATAAATCTCAAAGGATTAAAATATATGAATGAAACTATTTTGATTCTCTATGCAATCAATATGCAACCAATCAAAAAAATGGAAAGATTTGAGCAAGAAAGATGGATGAATCTCAATCATAGATTCATACCTAACCCTAAGTCATGAAACCTTTTTAAGGAGGTTGAAGCCCCATAATTTAGTATGTATGAGAGAGTATGCAAGAAGAGAATGCATGAAAAGAGATACAACTAGAAAAGCTTAAAGGAAGTGAAATGGGTGAATTGACTTAGAAGAAAGACAACATTACGGTATCATTTAGAAGAATAGAGTATCAGTACTATGAATAGCTTCATACTAGATTAGTGAGGATCAAATTAGATAGAACAGGGATCTAAAATCAACAATAGTAGATTTCAAGTAATCAAGTCAAACATTATACTATACTTTCTAACAATTGTATTAGTAGAATGAAATTGTATGTAGATAGGTTGGTTTAATAGACATTGTATAAAGCTTTTAATAGGGTGACATTCTAAATGAATGTTTTGTAAATCCTTTAGTTAGGTACACTTTTGATATAGTGTTAAAATCCTTTAACAGGGTAGATCTAACAATCCTTGTAAGCTTTTAACAGGGTAGGCCTTTCACAGGGTAGATCATGAGAATGGTAAAAGATATGTAACCTTAACAGGTGAACGGTATTGCTATAGTAGTGAAGAGTTGTGGGTGTCATCCCCACCTAAGTTTTACCTTCTCATTGGAGGGTTTTTGGGTAATCATATTTGGTGTCAAGTGTTTATGTGGATGCATTTACTTTACATTTTATTTTGTATGTTTATGCATGCAATGTTTTAAAGTTAAAATTTTTATTGGTTAAAGTTTAGTACTTCTGATTCACCCCACCTCTCAGAAGCATACTTCCCACTTGTTAATTCCCAACAATTGGTATCAGAGCTAAGTTCCCATTTGAAGAAGCCTTACAGCTTGGAGAAAATATCTTGAGATGGAAGTCTACAAGTTGGGAAAAACCATTGAGAATCAGGAGATTGAGATACACCTCTAACTACAACAATTGGATGAAGCCAGAAATGCCTTAAGGAGTTACTGAAGAGAAGGAAAGAGATTGCCATAGCTGAGAATGACACTCAATAAAAGGAGATTGACACCACAAAGTTATTTGTAGATGGTAACTCATGTGAGTTTGATGCAAAAATTGTAGATCTCATGGACAAGAATAGATCACAAGCTAAAGAGATGTAAAATCTCAAACTGAACACAGAATCACAAGAAATATTGCTATGTGAAATGACTAAATAAAAGGAAAAAAGCCATTGAGGATAAGGGCATGATTGACGAAGACAAAAGAATTTTGTCAAATAGATTGGAAGAAAAGTAAGTAGAGTTGTCTAAGATCTCAAACATGCAGTTGGATACCTTGAGCCAAATGATGAATGCCCATCATGAGTTGAATGTCAAGGACATTGAAATAACTACATTGAAGTTACAAAATGAACAACTATAGAATGATCTAAAAAGAGAAAAGGAGTTTGATGAAAGATCCAACAAGCCAAATAAAGCCATCAAGTACTTTGAACAACTACTAAAATCCCCTAGATCTAGTAAAGACACATTAGGTTTGGTCTATACAAGCACTGAGGAAGGAGAGTCATCAAAGACTGCTAAACAAAGGAATAACAAAGGTAAGAACTCCAAACCCACTTATCATTTTTGTGGTAAGAAAGGACATACAACTAAGTTTGTAGGAATAAGAATTTTGAGCCAAAGAATATGACACATTGTTACAAGTACAACAAACAAGGTCATCAGGAACATGAATGCAAAACAAGGATAATGCATGCACCAAGATTTGAAGGATGCTGCTACAATTGTCAGAAGTATGGACATAAAGCCTTTGAATATAGATCTAAGCCCACATGGTCATCAAACAAGGGAATAAGCCATGAAATTTCCTATAATTAGGATTACAACACAAGACATAGTTGTCACTACTGTCAAGAGTATGGACACATTCTTGAGAATTACATAAGAATACATTTCAATGAAAGCTACAATAGATGGTTAAGCCAAACTACAAGCTTTAGTTGTTTGAAGATTAGTCACATCAGCAAGCACTACCCAACAAGGAAAAAGGAACCTAACTCACACTCTAACAAGGGAAAACATAAGGTAGATGTTGAGCATATTAGAGGAGAGATGAATAAGACATAGAAGAAGAAAGATGGAAGTAGCAAATCAAATGAAGGGATCACTTCACCTAAAGGGTCAAGTGGTCATACTTCATCAAACTAAGAAAGAAGGTATGTGGAATTGACATTTAAACACTTTATCACACATTAGTTCCTAGAATGAGTAAGCATTGAAAAGGATAGATCAGCACAAGAAGAGATGTAAGGTTAAATCTTCAAAGTTCTCACACTATTGCCAAGTAAGGAAAGTTTCCTTTAGATGCCGAGTGAAATCCTAGTGTATGTCGAGTTGTCTGCCAAAGTTAGTAGAAGTCGAGTGTGTGGTGGTTGTTGAGTAAAAGGAAAAATTCTTAGTGAAGCCAAGTAAGGAAAACTCCAATGGATGTTGAGTGTTGGAAAATCAATGGAGGCTGAGTAAAGAAGAATTGTATAAGGAGCTAAGTGGACAGTTAGATATGTACTAATCATTAAATGCTATGTAATAAAGGGTATAAGGTCATGTTTTCGATCATTTCCTATCATTGCAAACATAGAGAAAAAGTGAAGAAGAGCATAGAAATAATTTTCAAGTAGTAATTGACACTTTTGTAAAGATTCCAGCAAAGATTCAACATTGTTATGTTGATCTAATGTATTTACTCAAGTGTCAAGCTACGTAATTACAAAATTTCTATATTTTGAAACCCTAGTTTTCAAAAATGGTATCTAGCTCTAGGAATCCCAAGGATAAGGAACCATTTGAGGTTTAATTGGTTAGCAATAAAGTAAAACAAGAAGATTTTAGACCATCCTAAGGTGGCTTGCAAAAATGACCCTGCCGACGCTTTGTCTATTAGTCCACCTAAGGTTGTTATGGTACAAGATGTTCGAAAATGTTATAATTATAAATTTGGAGCAATAGGTAACATGGAGACTCAGTAAGCTTATGAATTTTTTTGTAAAAATGGGGTATTAAAGGAGGAATTTTAGATTATTGAGAGAAAGGGCTTAACCTGTGCCCTAGATTTCCCCATAGTTTTCAAAACTTAATGGATAAGAATAGTGTTGAGAAAAATTCATGACGGATGCCTATGATTGGAGGATGGACCCATAAAGTTGTCAAAGAGAATCATACATAGGGTAACAAGGTACCCAACCCTAGAACAACCAAAGACCCTGAGGAGTGATTCAAAAGAAGCTATAGAGAAGAACATTGGGGCTAAGTGGAACAAAAACAAAACATGGACTATTGTACCTAGGTCTAAAGACAAAAATGTGATTGAAACTAAGTGGGTATTCAAAAACAAGTTAAATTAAGATGGTAAGGTGTCAAGAAACAAAGCTAGACTAGTATGCAAAGGATACTCTCAAGAAGAAGGTGTAGACTATAGAGAGACTTTTGCTCCTATTGCAAGATTGGAAGGTGTCAAGACTTTACTTGCATATGCTGCATACAAAGGATTCAAATTTTATTAGATGGATGTCAAGTCAACATTTCTCAATGGTATACTAGATGAAGAGGTTTACATTGAATATCCTAAAGGTTTTGTTGATACAGACAAGAAGGACATGGTCTGCAAATTACATAAAGCATTGTATTGTCTAAAACAAGCCCCTAGAGCATGGTATGAAAGATTGCGTAACTATCTCATTTAGATTTGTTTTCAAAGAACTAATGATAATAAGATTGTTTTGGCAAAAATATTTGTAGATGATACTTTTTTCACAAGAAATGATGATCTTTGCAAAGAATTTTTAGAAAAAATGAACAAGGAATTTGAAATATCAATGTTTGGTGAGATCAAATTCTTTGTTGGTCTTCAAATTTAGCAGAATAAGAATGGCATCTACATCACTCAATCTAAATACATCAAGGAGATATTGAAAAAGTTTGGTATGGAAGACTGAAAACTAGTTGGGACTCCTATGTGTACTGGATTGAAACTTACCAAGGATGATGAATCAAAGGAAGTGGATCAGACATTGTATAGATCTATGATTGGAAAATTGTAGTTTGTAGTACATACAAGACTAGACATTGCCCTTGCAGTTGGTATTGTAGCTAGATTTTTAGTGAAACCAAAATAAAATCACATGACGAAAATCAAAAGGATCATGAGATACTTGAAAGGAACTGAAGATTATGGATTATGGTATAAACTTGGAGGAAATTTGGATTTAAAAGTGTTTACTGATGTAGACTGGGCAAGGAACATTGATGGCAGAAAGAGTACAAGTGGAGGAGCTTTCTTTCTTGGAAAGAGGTTAGTTTCTTAGACAAGTAAAAAGCAAAATTGTACATCCCAATCCACAACAGAAGCTGAATATGTTGTAGCAACAGTAAACTATTCAAACATTGTTTCGTTCAAATAGTTATTGGAAGGTATGAAGGAAGAAATAAAAGAACTTGTTGTTAAATTTTGTGACAATACAAGTGCAATTAACATATCCAAGAATCTAGTGATGCATTCAAAAACCAAGCATATTGCTATAAAGTATCACTTTGTCAGAGAATTGGTGCAAGATAAGGAGATCAGATTGGAATATGTCCATACAAAGGAACAAATTACTGACATACTCACAAAGCCTTTACCTAAGGATGCATTCTTGTATCTAAGAGGTAAGTTAGGGGTCATTCCTCTATCAGAAGCTCACTAAAATACAGGTTTAGTGATGCATCAACATGAACATAATTGAAGATCTATCAGTTTATGCAACGAAGTAATAGAGACATTGCATATGAATCAATACTTAAGGTACAATGAAATTCATTTTGAGTTGTGTTGTCTTTGGCATGTGTTGTCAAAGAAGGAGAGTTTATTGTCATATCTTTCTAAAATTTGCAAGAAAAAGATAATTTATGCAAGAGGGAGAGATTATCATGAAAGAGGGAGATTATTGTATTTGAGGAGTTTTTTGAAATGAAATGTAAGAAGGTGAAGCATTCTGTCAGTGAAGACTTGTTCTCAAATTTCATTCTACTATGACATGTTGTGTTGCCATCAATGCCATAGAGGGAGATTGTTGGATACAATTGTCCAATTGTGTGTTGTCTTTGATGTTAGAAAAATGTCATTACAGTTATTAGATAGAGTCTACCAAGCTTAGTTGGTCACCAAGGCAAAAGATAGAGTCTACCAAGCTTAGAAGGTTAGTAAAGAAGGTTTACAGTGTCTACCGAGTGTTCTCAGACTTTATCTTGTGCAAATAGTTGTTAGTAAGCTTTCATGGTTAGCAAAGGAAATTTAGTGTCTACTGAGCTTACTTGGTCATCAAAGAAAAATATGGTAGAAATCAGTGTCTACCGAGCTCTCACAATTAGTGAAGGAAGTTCAGTTCTTACCAAGTTCACTTGGTAGCCAAAGGATTTTGCAAAATTTTTCATGTTAGCCGAGTTGAGATGGTTAACTTAGAAAATTGTTTCTAGAGTAGTGTTTGCCAAGCAGGGTCAGCCAATGAAGGATTTCATTATTTTGTGAAATAAAGTTTATTTGTTTAATGTAATATTTGTAGCCAACTAATGTATTGTTTATATAGCTTGTGAATGAGCTGACTTGATAATCTGAATGGTATATATAAGAGGTCAAGTTGCAAATTCTAAGTGTGTGTGATGGATTTGATGTGATGCAAATGTGAAGGAGGACTAATTATTGGGAGAGAATTTTTTTTGAAGAATGATTAGAGATCATTGAGCAACAACAAAGCTATATTTGATCAAGGTGGATCTAATGGTGCAAAACAAAGATCTATAATTAGGAAATTTAGTTTCATCTTATTCAGGTCAATTCATTGTTACTTTCTAACCATTGTAGTAGTGATTTCAAAATCTCTTAAGGGAGTTGGTTTAATAGCCATTTTGTAAATCCTCTAACAAGGTGATAGTTTAGTTGAATTTTTCTAAATACCTCTAGCAAGGCCACTCTTAATAGGGTGATTAAATCCTCTAATATGGTTACACCTAACAGTGTGTTTTGTAACCTTTAACAGGGTTGGCTCCTAACAGGGCTCACTTTAGAAGAGTGAAAATTGGTAGCTAGTTACTTGGTGGTTTTTTCCATATTGGGTTTCCACGTTAAATCTAGTGTCTCTTGTGTTCATGTTATTTACTTTTGTATGCATATTAATAATTGTGAATACTTAAATATCAGTAACAAGTTAATCTACCAAGTTACAACATTTTTGTGAATGTTTATCGAGTGACAACAGTAACTAGTTATTTAAAGACATCTAAGGGATTAGGATTTTTTTTTGTGGTAACTGATTCACCCCCCTTATCAATTAATCCATCTATAATTCCAACACCCTTGATCAATTATAATTCCCAACACTCCATTGTACTTTGCAGAGGGGTCAAGGGTTGGTGATAGGACCTATCCTCATTTCTTTTGGTTAGTTTGTGGTGATTTATTAAGGAAGTACTGATACATACTTCATAAATTCTTTGGGGTCCTATTATTCACCAATTTATGGCCAACATGTTGTAACTAATTTTAACTTAAAAAGAAAAAATACTTGTATCAATGGGCTTAGGGTTAGGGATTTTTCATAAGGTATGATGCAAAAATTTCTTCTTGCAGCAATATTGAGTTGTAAGGGATTATAGATTGTAATCACTGGATCATAATAATGTTGATCTTGCTATTTGGTGGATGTAACCCAAGGATTGGGTGAACCACATTAAATCTTGGTGTCTTGTGTTCTCTTATGTATGATCTATTATTTTCTAATATTGATTATATTTGTCATGTAATTATTATTTCTGTCAGAGGTTTAATCCTGACACTTTCCACCTTCCACCTACTTTTCACTTCTTGTGCCACAAATCCACCCACTCACATGCAACTTGATAAGCGTGGTACACCTTTCTAGTCTTGGAACCTACCCCTATCAGCATTGGGATTAGTAGAAGCACACACATGAATAGAGGGAGGTAGATATAATAGTTTATTGAGGCACGTGATGCCAAGTAAGAAGAAGGGGTGATTTGGGGGAGGGTAAAGTGATAGGCTATGTGGCCCAATAGGAGGTTAAGGAAGGTAGGAAGTGAGATCATGGGAGCACAATTTCGGTGGGGAGTAGTTAGAAAGAATGTATAATGGTGCCTAGTTGATATATGTAGTTTTGCATGTAGTTAGACTAGTAGTTATCATTAGTAGAATTAGTAGCATTATTATCAACAAGTGTATTTTATAAGATATAAATAGTTTGGTTAATTAGTGGGTTGTAAGAGGTTATCTAATTAGACTATAATTGGTTATTGATTAGTTGGTTGTATAATTGGCTTTAATGTATTAGTTAGAAGTGGTAGAATAATGTGTATTATTTGACACATTTAATAATCATGTTGGCATATAAAAGAATCAATGATTGGAGATTACTTAGTAATTAGTAACTAGTTGTAAGTGTCAATTTAGTTAGGATAATTTTAGTTGAGTTATAGATATTAATCTATAGTAATAGGTTTGATCTTAAGAAGTAGATGGATATATATATATATAAAGCATTATGATATGTTCTTGATAAGTGAGAGTGTATGGGTAAGTAGAGTAAAGTGTCATAGTTATAGTTAACATCATAAATCACGTATATAACAACTAGCTTAAGTAAGATAATAAATTTTTATTGTGTGTAGGTTGTTTTGTTCTTTTAACATTAATATGTTTATTTGAGGCACAAAATTAGTATGTTCAATGTGGTAAACATATTATATAATACAAAACGAAATTTAAATAGGATTACATTTTCATTCAATTCATTTGTGTTAGTCACTCAAACTTATAATTGATAAAGCCTTTAAAATGAGCTAGATTTATAAATGCAAAATATCAGGGTGTTTACCTTCAACTAGGAATAAGGATACTAGAGAGTATTGACACTAGTTTGTGTCAAGTATTTAAGATACCAATATAATCATCATGGAGTATATCCTACCCTTTCATTTGTATCACCAATCTAGGAGTGATTTGTTACACCTATGTACGAGTACCCTAGGTTTATCTTCAAAAAATAAAAATAAAAATTTTAGTTGTGTTTTTGCCCTAAAATTTTGGGCATGACAAGAGAAATCTAAGCTCTCTTAGTGGGATTCTCTCACAAGCTCAAAAAATTATGCATTAGTAGCTTGACAATCTTTAGGGATGAAGGAGAAGACACAAAAATCTCATTCTACAGAATCTCAAATTTATTGTAGTTCTCATAGTTCATCAAGGCCACCTCCTCCTCAGGGGGGTAAATCAAAGCCAAAAGACTGAAGTGTGATTATTGTAATAAATCTAATCATGATGACTCACATTTCTATGAGAAGAAGTTAGATGGCCATTCCAAATACATTTCAGATTTGATAGCTCTCCTTTAGAAGAACAACATTGATATTCCTTGAAATTCTCATAGAACTCTTTTGTCATCATCATTTTAGTTAGATGGTAAAGATATAGGAAAGGGTCATCCACTATGTGCAACTACTATTCCTAATTCTTCTAGATGGTTACTAAATTTAGGTGCTTCACACCATATGTCATCTTCTCAAGATTTGTTCTCTTCTTTTGAGGCTTCTCCTACTCAAAACATTTTGATGGGGAACAACATTGTTATGATTGTATGTGAGAAAGGTTCTATTGAAAATGATGATGGTGCATTTTATGATGTACTTTTTGTTCCATCTTTATATTCTAACCTTATCTTTATTTATCAAATTACAAATAGTGGGATAGGGAAGGCAATTGAGATTGCACAAGATTCAGTGCACATCAAAAACAATGAAATAGGCAATATTATTTCTATAGGGACTATTGATCATGCTTCCCACCTATATTCCTTCTCACATTTTGGTCCACCATCTTCACTATCAGAGACTCACTTTCCTTTTTCATGAGAGTCTACTAAGGTGAAGTCAAGTTGCTTGAACTTATGTGTTGTTCCTAGGATGAGTGTTGTGACTTCTACACCTCCATCTCCTATTCAGATTCCATCTCTCACACATAATTGCTCTTCAACATTGCTTACAACTACAACTCCAGTCATCCAGCCACCTACTATAGTTGTTGAGGATATATTAGAGGACATGCATCTCCTCTTAGATGGAAAATTCAGCATACTTATTTTCCAACCTCCATTGGAGATTCCATTTCATAATTCTCATGTTTTCTCCTTTAAGCATCAACTAGAACTTCTAGTTTCACCTTTTATACATGGGTTTTATCATCCTTTTCCACTACCTTTTTTTTCTTCAGATTGGATCTAAATTGGTATACTCATAAACACATGAGTTCTACCATTCTAGGGGGCTATAGAGTCTTAAGATTCTATCATGGAGGATTTCATTATACATATGTTCTTGAGAGATTCTCTTGAGATGTTTCATTTGTGCATCCTTTTCTATCTTTTTGGAGTAGGGTTTTTCACACTAGGTTTTCTCTATTGCTCCATTTCATAGAGATTTGATTGTGATTGGTTACCTCATCAAGATTTGTTATCAAGACCCAAGTTTTCTTTTAGCTTGTAGTTTCCTTGCATTATTTTTAGTTGCATTGTTTCTCATCTTAAGGGGGGGTGTTAGGGAAAAAGGTTAATTTAATTTAATTTATTAAATTACCTCTTCTCCCTTCTTAAGATTTCACTTTATGTACCTTGCATTTCTATTTAGTAATTAATTAGTAATTATTAAATGTCATTTACCTCTTAGGGTTTCCATTTTAGGGTTTTGATCTCCTTCATAAGGATTGATCATCTATAATTTGATTCATTCTATTTTGTACAAGTAAATTCCATCTTCTTGTTTATCGAGCAAACCCTTCTTTCTCTGCCTTTCTTTCTTCCTTGTAATAGGTTATTTGCATGTAAGATATCCAAGGATCTATGAATTTGTTCATCATCAAAAACTAAAATTCTCAGTCATCTCTACTCCTAGGGTCATTGTGATGAACTTCTATATATAGGAACTTACATCCAAGTCCTTTTGTTTAGGTTCTATAACTTGTTTTGCATCATCACTTCATAATCCCCAAGGAAAAACTATTGTATCATTGATACATACATTCTCTTCCAATTGGAAATGTCTCTCTTTCCTTGTTCCACTCTTTCACTTTGTAGGTAGTTCAAGCAAGGGTAGGGCCCTTCATTTTTTATTTTGAAAATTTTACCCCCTAATCTTCAAGGGTTTCTTCACATTAAATTATTTTTCCTAATGTCTCCAACTAGTCTATAACTCCTTCTAGATCCATGCTTCCTATGAGTATAGGAAAATTTATCTTGCTATCCCTCTTTCCTACCCTTTCAAGGGCTTCAAGGAGTGGCCTTTGATCTTTAGGCAATCCTTCGATGTCCTTTCTTGGGTTTTCATCTCCATCCCCTCCTTATTCTTTGTCAGAGTCTTACCGCCCATTTTTCCTCCTTTTCCTTTCAAATTCTCTATTTCTATCTCAAATTTCTTGCTTCTTGTTGCCTTCTCCCTCACTATTGCAAAAAGTTCTACATTAGTGATCTTCAAAGATATCTCTTCATTATTTTCATTCTTAGGCCTTTCTTCCACAATACTAATCCTAAGATTTCCTTGTGCTCTAATTCCATCTGATGCAAAGTACATAACCAAAAGTGTGCTTTATGGGCCATTTGAAAACCCTCTTATTACTTCCAACTTGTTTCCAATCACTTTTATTATGGATAAGCCACCCTTCCAAATTCTTAAGACACAATCTAATGCACCTATGAGATATTTAGGAAAGAATCATTTTAGATCAACTTTTCATTTTAAGGACAATTTCCCTAAACTAAGGAAAATGTGGAAATCTAACCAAACCAACTCATGACTTCAAAAAAATTATTTGAACATGTTTCTTGATGTATATGTATAGGGATTCAACCATTTTTTGGGTTCCAAGACACATATTCCTATTGGAATTTACAAGTGGGAAGATTTACTTTTGAGAGGGGGGGTGAATCAGGAGTAAAACAAAACTTTAATCTTTTAAAACCTTTTAGTTGAAATCATTCACATGCATATAATTCATCTAATAAACATGAAAGTAAAGATATGCATGAAAATAGATAGCACAAGATTTGGTAACCCATAAACCCTCCAAAATGAGAAGGTAAAACTGGGGTGGGGATGACACCCACAAAGTATCACTGCAACAATATGTATTTGTTTAAGGTTAAAAATTTTGACCACTTCCAATGGTCTACCCTATGAAACACCTATCCTGTTAAAGACTTTACACTCTGTTAAAAATGACCTAGTTAAAGGATTTACAAAAATTCACTTGGAATGTTACTTTGTTAAAGGATTTAGAACCTTGTTTAAAGGCTTACAACATGGTTGTTAAACCAACCTATCATCATAGGATTTTCATTCCTAATATAATGGTTAGAGAGTATTAGAAATTCTTGACCTAATGACTTGCAATCTTCAATTGCTGATTCTAGATCCTTGTTCTACTTTGAGACTTTGATCCTCGCTTGACTTGATATGTCTCTTCTCAAAATTCTGATTGCTATGTTCTTGATCAACTAAATTCTGCAATACTATTCTATTCTTTCTAAGTCTTTAAACACCCCTCTAAACTTCACTATAATTCACCCATACACTTCTCACATATGCACACACAATGGGGTTTTGTCCTCCTTTTAAAGGCTTCAAAGACTTAGGGTTAGGTATGAATCAATGATCAATATTCATTCCTCTTTTCCTACTCAATTCAATCACTTTTCCTATTGGTTGCATGCATTCTCCATTTTTCTTATTGGCTACATGTTGATTACATAGGTAATGCAAATGATTTGATCTTATCTTCAAGATCCTTCGAGATTCATCCTGAGTTGACTTAAAAAATGGTTTACATTTGAGTTTGTGAAGGCACAAAATCATATGTTGATTCTATGTTACTCGACACTTACTAATTGCTGATGCTCAGTACATATAGGAATTTTGTCTCACTCGGCTCCTATAGTAATTTTGTTTTTCTTAGCATCTATACTTTTCTTGGCACCTATAGTGAGTTGGCATCTATACTTTTCTTAGCACCTAAATCTTGCTTGGCACTTGAAGTTCACTCAACACCTATTGAATCTCTAGATTAGCACATACTCTAGCTCGACATTTGTATTATACTTAGCATCATCTTGAGAATTGGTTAAGTGTGTTGACACTCAATTGTCAAAACCAATCTAAGACCAACAATATCCCCCTTTGACATGAGTGGAAAAAACACTTCACTAAACATTATGGATCTTACCTCTATGACTATAATACACATTATGTTTGGCATATGTACAAAACTTTCAAAATTATGTAGATAATTATATACCTCAAAAACTTGTAACTTCCCCTAAGCTGGTGTACCATTTCTATAACCAAAATTACATTCCTGTTACCAAAGACTCTTATGCTAAATTTGTCTCATGAATATGTCTAATACTCTTTGCCTTGTCTATACTTTGCATCTATTTATTTTTACTCCCCTTTTGTTTCTGCTCCCCCTTTCACATCTCCTTGCAATTTTTGCATCATTTTGGTTGTATCTCCTTATTTCTCCTCAAAATATTGATTATCTTCTCCTTGCATTAATATATCCCCCTTTTTGACACTTATGTTAAAGGTTCCTAAGAATGAAGAGAATATTTAGCCAAAAATGTTTTATTTATCTCCATTATCATCTTCAGAGAAGCATCCTAGTTATCCAATGCTATTTCCAGTGCTTTGAGTTGGATGGTTGTCTCTACTACAAGATGTACAAGGCCTTCTAAGGTAGAAAGATTAGGGTCTTTCTTTAAAACATTTTCTACATAGGCCACTTGCTTATGTAGTACTTCCAGATGTGGGGTAATAGTAGATTGAATCTATATCAATTTGGCCTTAACATTGGCCTCTTCTGCTATCAATATAGCTAACTCCTTCTGACTATGAAGTGTTGTGGAAAAATTCTTCTCACTTTGAGCTGGAACTTTATGTAGTTGTGTGCTAGATATCTTAAGATTCCTCTCCAAGCTTAGTAATCTTTGGCTACTCTCTTGTGTAAAATATGATGAGTCACACAATTTGGAGTATAATGAGAATATGTTCTCAAGTATTGTTTTAACCTTTTCAATCTTCATAGCTAGTTCAACTTGTGATAGTGCTATCTCACTAGATATTTTCTCATTAACTTTCATTTGAAATTTCTTTACAGACCATTCCAATAATTTAGCATTAGTGTCAAGGCCTTCATTTTGTACTTGGTCCACTATGTTGGACAATTGCTCCATGCTAGGCTTTGTTTCATCAGGTATAGGAAAGCTAAATGCATCAAGGAATATTACTTTAATTTCTACCAATTCTTATTTTTGTCTATACTCATTTCTAAGTATCTCCTACTTCCTCTTCCTCTCCAGTGCCTCTTGCAATTCATTTATCTGTGTTAGGTTCATTTATTTGTAGTCATAATTTGGTATGACTATTTCCTCATCAAGTGTAGGGTCTCCATAGTGAAGTACCCTTGCTACCTTGTTGGAGCTCGAGCCTGGTGCTGAAATGTGCAAAGGTACTGCATTAGTGCTCAGGTGCTTGGTAGTAGTCCTTGAGGTAGGCAAATTTACCAGTGTTTGTATTGCCTCTTGCTCTCTTTCCTTGGGGATTTTCTCCTCTTCTTATCTTCTCTACTTCTACCTTGATGAATGAAAATGATTTGAGGAGGTGCACCTTGGTTTTGTGTTGTAGGAACATCTTGTCCTATTTGCTCCTTTGCTAACTCCTCGATAATTGTTGTTGTTATTATTGTGGGATCAACTTTGGTAGTTGTGTCTTGTGTTGCTTACTCTTTTGGTTGATCATCTATAGCTATGGGAGGTTGTGAAGGTGGTTCTTATGTGTTCACCTTCTCCTTGGTAATTTTTGCTACAACTTTTTGTAACTCATCTACACTCACCAAAATAGGATTTGTGCACAATTGTGATTACAATGTTTTTTGGTGAAGGATCTTTTTCAGATCCTCTATAGTTAGTGGATTGATGTTCTAACCTAAGGTGTCAGGAACATCCTTTATAATTACAATGTCTACAAGTATAGGTGTTGTATGTGGAGGACTTGGTGGTGGCAATTGGGTATCTTGGACACTCTATTCTAGCTACTGCTCCTTAGCTATTGCCTCTTCACCTTTTTGTGTCTTCACCACCTCAATAACCTCTTCTTTCTCTTTCTCTCCTTCTTCATCCTTTTCATTCACCTCTTCTTCCTCATCATTTCTTCCCTCAAAGGTATCTTCCTACCCTTCCTTGATAGTATTCAATCCATAAATTAATTTCCATATTTGTGTGGATTTCTTTACAACATCCTCTATTTTATTCTACAAAATACTAAAGACTATGTATTTGGGTGCGAATTTGCTCCCATGTTTCTTTCTAGCCTTACTTATTTGACCTTTTGTAAGGTTTGTCATTACACAAGCCAATGTTGACTCCCTTATTTCCTTCTCCATATTAAGCCAATAATGCCATTTATTTTCTACAATGAAGCTTAGCTCCTTAGGCATAGAATTGTCTAGTTCAAGTGGGGTAGTCTTGAACTTGGCCATCATAGTGTAGATAGACTCTTCCACTATCTTTTGTTCTTCTCTTGAAAATTTATTAAAATCAATTCCTTTTTATCTAGTCAAATTTTCATTGTCCCTAATGTTATCACAAATATTTTCCAAATTAGATTTGGTAGAATGTCTTACCAATCTGAATTGATCATTGTCAGACTCTATTTTTTTTTTCATTTGACTCTGGGGGTGCAACATATTTTCTTCTTTTCATTTGTTCTATAGGCCCTCCTTGCTCTGTGGATTTTTTCTTCCCCTATTCCTTTGCCACTTGTGTTTTTTCCCTGGTGTCTACCCTTGTAGTTGGCTTGGTTGCACTCAGCTTTGTTGCTTTCTTCTTCCATTTGGGCTATGCAACAAGTTGTTTCTATGCCTTTCTCTTCTTAGATTCAGCCTTGAGAGCTTCCTACTTAGCACCTTCCACTTCTTCTACATCCTCACCCATACCTTGGGTCAATACAAGTGTCTCATATCCTTGTTCTTCTTCATCATCTTCTACTTCTTCACCTTCGTCTTCTTCGTCTACAATGCCCTCACCAAATTTTGCTTTGAGTTTCTTTACAAGTTTATCCTTTTTCTTCAGTGTGGAGGCAGTCTTGAACTCCATGTCCACCTTTGATCTCACCACATCTTATGTACCAAAATGTGGTGCACTCTTCTTTTTCTTTTCTTTTTATTGGTGATGAAGAAAAATGATTCAAAATGCGATAATACACCCTATTTTCATAGCATTTAATGCTTAGTGCATTTACACCTATCCAATCAGCTTCTTAAGCATTCTTGCACTACTCGGCTTCCATTGATTTTCAAACATTTAGCATCTATAGAAGTATCCTTCACTTGACTTTAACTAAAATTTCTCTTTGCTCAGCTTCCACTACCAACTCGACTGCAACCAATCATTTGACTTCTACTAATTTTGATAGTCAACTCAGCATGTATTGAAATTTTACTGAGCATCTGAGGGCAACTTAACAACACTGATGAAATCTTGAAGTTTTAACTTTTGCATCTCTATTCATGTTGGTCTTTTCCTTTTTAGTACTTTCTTTTTTAGGAACTAATGTATGATGAAGCTTTGTATATTAGTTCTACATGCCTTCCTGTGCTTAGTTTGATGAAGTGTGACCACTTGACCTTTTAGGTGAAGTGATCCCTTCATTTGACAAGCTACTTCCATCTTTATTCTTCCATGTCTTATTTATTTCTCCTCTAATGTGTTCAACATCCACCTTTCCTTTTCCTTTGTTGATCTCTGAGTTGGGTGCCTTTGACCTTGTTGGCCAATTCCTGTTGATATGACCAGTCTTCAAACAATTGAAACATGTGGTTTGACTTAACCATCTATTGTAGTTTCCACTGAAATGTGTTCTTATGCAATTTTCAGGGATGTGTCCATATTCTTGAAAGTAATGGTAGCTATAACTAGTGTTGTAGTCCCAATTGTAATGATGTTCATGGTTATTTCCCCTTGCTGGCTGATTAGGTGTCCACATAGGCTTTGATTTGCACTCAAAATCACTATGGCCATACTTTTTGCAATTGTAGCAATGATCTTGAAATCTTGGTGTTCTCATAGTCCTAGTCCTGTAGTCATATGCTTGATGTCCTTACTTTTTTCACTTATGATACTAACTCACATTCTTAGGTTTGTCATGTTGATGGGCATTCTTTCTCCTAAATACATTAAAGGTATGTCCTTTTTTACCACAGAAATGACAAGCAAGTTTAGTGTTCTTACCTTTATTACTCCTTTCTTTTGCAATCTTGGATGACTATGCTTGTTTAGTGCTGGTGTATCCTAGTCCTAAAGTATCATTACTAGCCCTTGGTGATTTTAGTAGCTACTTAAAGTACTTAATGGCCTCATTTGGTTTGTTGAAGAACTCTACAATTTCCTTCTCTCTTTTCAAGTCATTTTGCAGTTGTTTATTTTGCATCCTTAGTGTAGAGATCTCAATGTCCTTGAAATTCAGTTCATGATGTTCATTCATCATTTGACTTAGGGTGTCTAGCTACATGTTTGAAATTCTTCCAAGCTCAATTGAATTTTCTTCCAATCTATTGGCAAGGTTTCTCTTGTCTTCTTCTAGCATAGCCTTATCTTCAATGGCTCTTTTCTTCTATTTAGTCACCTCACAAAGTATCATGGCTTGTGATTCTTGTTCAATCTTGAGAGTTATGATCTCCTCTACTTGAGCTCTATTCTTCTCCATCAAGTCTACTATTGCTACATCAAACTCTTTAGAATCTCCATTTGAAAATAATTTTGAGGTGTCAATCTCCTTGTTTTGTGTATCATTCTAAGCTATGGTAATCTCTCTTCTTCTCTTTAAGGATTTTCCTAGTTCTTCCCTGGCTTCTTCTAAAGCATGTAAAGCAAGTTGTACATCAATTGCCTGATTCTCTATAATCTTCCCAAGTTTGTAGACTTCCATTTCTAAATCTTTTCTCCAAGCTATAAGGCTCCTCCTTGTGAGAACTTGGCTCTGATACCAATTGTTGGAATTTACAAATGGGAAGATTTACTTTTGAGGAGGGGGGGTGTGAATCAAGAGTAAAAAAAAAATTTAACCTTTTAAAACCTTTTAACTAAAATCATTCACATGCATCTAATTCATCTAATAAGCATAAAAGTAAAGACATGCATGAAAATAGAAAACACAAGATTTGGTAAAACTAGGGTGGGGATGACACCCACAAAGTATCACTATAGCAATATGTAACTGTTTAAGGTTACAAAGTTTGACCACTTCCAATGGTTTTCCCTATGAAAGGCATGTCCTATTAAAGACTTTACACCCTGTTAAAAGTGACCTAGTTAAAGGATTTACATTCACTTAGAATGTTACCCTATTAAAGGATTTAGAACCTTGTTTAAAGGCTTACAACATGGTTGTTAAACCAACCTATCATCATACAATTTTCATTCCTAATATAATGGCTAGAGAGTATTAGAAAGTCTTGACCTAATGACTTGCAATCTTTAATTGTTGATTCCAAATCCTTGTTCTACTTTGATCCTTGCTTGATCTAATATGTCTCTCCTTAAAATTTTGATTGCTTTATTCTTGATCAATTGAATTCTGCAATTTTATTTTGTTCTTTCTAAATCTTTAAAAACCCCTCTGAACTTTGTTATAATTCACCCATACACTTCTCACATATGCACGCACAATGGGGTTTTTTCCTCCTTTTAAAGGCTTTGAAGACTTAGGGTTAGGTATGAATCAATGATTAGTATTCATTCCTCTTTTCCCAGCTCAATTCATTCACTTTCCCTATTGGTTGCATACATTCTCCATTTTTCTTCTTGGCTGCATGTTGATTACATAGGTAATGCAAAAGATTTGATCTTATCTTCAAGATCCTTTGAGATTCATCTTCAGTCAACTTAAAAAATGGTTTACGTTTGAGTTTGTGAAGGCACAAACTCATATGCTAATTCTATGTTACTTGGCACTTATTAGTTGTTGATGCTCAACACATATAGGACTTTTGTCTCACTTGGCTCCCATAGTAATTTTGTTTTAGTTGGCATCTATACTTTTCTTATCACCTAGAGTGACTAGACATCTATACTTTTCCCAACACCTAAATCTTGCTTGACACCTGAAGTTCACTCGACACCTATTATATCTCTAGCTTAGCACATACTATAGCTCAGCATCTATATTATACTTAGCATCATCTTAAGAATTGGTTAAGTGTGTTGACACTTAATTGTCAAAACCAATCTGAGACCAACAATTTCTTACTTGGTTAGTGGGATGATCTAAAAGTAATTAGGCCTACCTAATTGGTTTTTGAACCTTAACCTCTAAATCTTCCAAACAACCAACCAAAAAAATCACACTTTTTAGTAACCTTTTGGGACTCATAGAAGACTCCAACGTTGCAGGATCCAACTCTACCCTAACACCGCTAAAACCCTACTTTGTTTAAAGAACTAATAGTCCTAATTAGGCCTATTTAACTAAGAACATACCAAGAAATAGGTTAATAGAATAAATCCATTGTTCAAAGAGTCTTCTTACAACTTAAATTCACCAAATCCACCAAAAGATCCAAACTATATACCCGTTAACTTGGCTATTTGCATAAAATTAGTCTTATTTAGCCTAAGGATTGATGGGAAAAATACTTTCCCAAGTTTTCCTATCCTGAGCCTTTGAGTTGTAATTAAACATCCCTAAATTTTATTTAATAAGTGCCCATTAAATTTCACCTATGAAATTACAAGTTAGGGCCCCTTATTTGAGTAGGGTTTCAAACTTTTTTTACAAAAATAACTCACCTATATAATTTCCCATATAAACTAGTTGCATTGAAAAGATAAATCACCTATCTAACTTCCCATTTAGATGGATTACACCCCTAAACTATCCAAGTCTATACAACACAAAAAGTAGACAATTTGGTAGGAAAATCAATTTCTTTTACTCAACTTCTATCAAACTTTGTACAATCCAAATATCTAACATTGAATAATGAGTTCTCTAAGTTTCTTCTCTTATTCCACTAATCTAAGCCTCTCCTTATTTAATCTTTCATATATTTCTTCTTGTAAAGTACCATGAAGAATGATAAAGGTTTTTCTAAACGTTACCATGTACTTTGTGACAAGTATATCTAGGTTCCTCTTTTGATTAGGATCATAGTTATTCTAAAATTTCTTCAAATTTTCTAAATTACCATCATTCATAATAATTTTATTCATCTTACCATTCTTGAGTTTCCAATTATTTTTCTTCTTTTGATTGTTGCTTAGCTCAGTATTATTATATTTTTATTGATCCTTAGGCAATGATATTTTCCCTCTCATCTTTGGTATCATTGTTGTAGTATCCTTTTCCTTACTTTTACTCTTTCTTCCTTTATAGATAATTTCAATCTTTGGTTTCTTCTCAAGTCAAGGTCTTTCCACCATTTCTTTCATCCTCTTAGGTCTCTTATGTTCTTCTTCTTCACTTTCTTAATCTCCATTCTCAATATAACTAATGATTTTTCTATAGGAGAGGTCCTTATAGACCTCCTAGTAGGTACAGATGGAGATGACTATACATGAGTTATTTTAACTTCCTCCTTAGGTGGTGATTATTCTTCTATTACTATTGGTGCCATTGGTGCTATAAGGGTGCTAGAGGTAGCATCAATAGCAAGGGTTTTAATAAATAGAAACTTTTATTGTCCACTAACTCTCATCTCAAATGTAATCTTCTTAGCTTCTTCAAGTTCTTGTCTAGTCATTCCTACATATTTACGTAGCTATTCTACTTTATTCCTTCCTAAATATTTTTCATACACAACTAGCCATCTATACCAACTTGATCTTTTCGCTATTCTTCTTTCAGATACCACAAAAGACTACTATGTTGACATCAATGACAAACTTAGTCATGAATGTAACATATCATCATAGTAACATATCTACAATACTCTTCCATAGGAATATCATCAAGATTCATGCTTCCAACAAATCCTTCTCACTACCTAACTAAATGATTAACTTTACATAACCATAAATCATTTGCACAATAAGATCACATCCCATAGGATCAACATAATTCACTCTAGGTTCAACTGCCTCCATACAAGTAAAATGTATCTCAACCATAAAGAAATTTCATCCTTATATTTTTCCACTACTGAAGAAGGTATACTAAATCTTTGTTTCATTTGAGATTGAAAATATTTTATCTTTTTAGTAATATCATATGTCACTTTCTCTACAAGTTGCTTTCATAAATAGTGAGTAATTAATTCGATTGTGCATTTATCAAAATTCCATTAAAAGTTAGGTGTATCAAGGAATCTTTCTAAAATGTGAAAGAATAGGTAAATTAACATTGAATCAAACATAAAAGGTGTGTATTTTTCCCTTTTGTATCCTATCAATATTGTGAACTAGTTATTGCCTCCAAATTTCACCCATGTTAACTCTTTCCTTCTAAACAATCAGCTTGAAAATAGGATGGACAAATTTAGTTGATATAGAATCAAGGATAAACTATTATTTAATTTATATACAATTGTCTTGTTGATTAGTCTTACATCTATCTATTTAATATAATTAACTCTCATGCCCCTACTATCCCAAGTTTCTTTATTTTTCACCATGACCAAGTTCTTGAATTTTTTTCATTTATAGGTAGACTACCATAATTAATTAAACTAGACCACTTATGAATAAATTCATCAGTGATCATTATAGGCATATCACCTACCAAAAACATTCCATCATAAATTCTTCTCAAGATAACCCTAGTCCACTCAGGTTGATCAACTTCTTCATAAAACATATTTTTTTAATATTCAATTGTCCCAAATGTTTGCACCCTTGTCTGAATGACAGATCATTGTTATGGACTTTACTCACATGATCATATATCCTAATGTCCCCAATTGTTTCAAACTTGCAGCAAATATAAGTATAGACATTTTCTACATGGAAAACCATATTAAAAATTTGATAAAATGCTCCTTCTAGATCATCTCCCAGAGACACAAAAGGATGTTTATTAAAATTACACCTAGGTCTTTCTCTAACATTACATACTACTAGAGTTGTCATTGCACCAATTCAACTTCAAATGTAATTTAATAGAAAGCACATAAATCAAATAAATACCTTTGAATTTGCAAATTAGGGCTTTGACAAAAACTCCCTCAAATGACCTTAGAAATCTCCTAAATCATCTCTAAATCCCTCTACTATATTTTCACTCTTCAATCTATCAAATGGTGACCAATTAACCTGAATTCAACCCTTAAATCCTACTAGAATAAATATTTCACCAATATAATAGAGACAGGGGGTCAATTAGTTATCCAACTAATATCACAATTATCAACCTTATTAAACTTTAACCATATGAGAAATATAATAAAAAACCACAAAAAAAATACTCATACACAATAACACTAGATATGTTAACTAGGGAAACCCTTGATCAAAGGGAAAACCTTGGTGGGGATGGTACCCACAAGATGATATACTAATATAAATATTCTTTGTTAGAGGATGAACCTTTTTAGGAGTCTATGAATATATTTGTTACATATGAGTCCCTATTAGGAGACTTTGAATCCCTATTAGGAGTTGTGGAAGAAAGCTGGACCTACTGTCCAAACAACTTCAAGGGCAAGACTAATGAACCCACTATCCAAATGATCTCCATATTATTCCTTGTAGAATAATAAAAATAAAATTTATTTCCTTCCTCTTCTTCTTTCTTATCAACCAAACCTCTTCTCCTTCTAATCTTGTAACTAGATCATAAATCTCACATCCAATAATCCCTTGGACTACTTACACACATTTACCAAACACTCTTCTCCTTTTCAAACCTCACACTTCATATAATGATCACAACACTCATACTTTTCTTTACAAACAAGGAAAACACATTTTATTTATACCATATCTTCATAATAATTCCTTGAGTCAGCCTTGAGTTTTTCCCAATTAATTATAATAAGATAATTAATTATTACAATTATAACAGCACTGTCAGCTCATAGTCTATACAAAAATTCACATGTGTGATACTAGGGCTTGCACACTTGCTGACATCATCAAAAGAGCACCCTCTATCACTGCCTGATTGCGAATCTTCTCATTACATCTTAGATGTAAGATAATGAGCAAACATTAGGAATTGATTTCCTAATACTCTGTCTCTAAAATACTCTTTGTAAATTGGCTACAACTTTCATATGTCTTTGACATAGACTTTACACACTTGACCATGTCATCAACACACTATACCAAACATGTCCATAACTATGACCATTAAGATCTCTATTTGTTACTCAACCAATGTTTATAGAAACATGCTATATTGACATCAATGAAAAACACAGTCATGAATGCAACATGTCCATACTCTCCAATTCTTAGGATACTCCTCCAAAGTAGTATCATAAAAATTCATTCTAAAAATCTCCTCTGGAATTGATGGAAACATAGATGAAAAACCATCTAAGTTCTAAGAATATCAAATAGTTTTCTACTACTGATGTTGACTAACATCAATTTTCCACATGCTAAAAAGATGTCAACACAATAGGTGCATATTTTGGCTTCTTCGACAGAAATTTTTTACTTCACACTAACTAATTCACAATACATTAGACACATAAAATTTCTTCCTTACATGAATCTTTCTAAATATCTCTAAAGAAATATTTCTCCCTCATTCATACAGTTCTTCGCCCCAATTTCTTAGGAGATGTTTTTCATATTCTCTCCCCCATTGACATCAATGTCAAAGGCCTCAATGTTGCAACATACCAATTACTAATATGTTGCATCAATTCTTCAACTAGCTTGAGTGTCCAAATATCATCCATGTGTATCCTCAATTAATTAAAAAATTTATTAGTCCAGTAAAGAAATTATCTATATTATCTAATGCATTCATATTAATATTTTCAAAATTTCTCCTTAATATTTGTGATCTTTCTACCTTCACTTTTGTTGTACCATGATAAGTGATGTAGTGTAGAACCAAAGGTGTGCTTTATCAGCCAAATTTCACCTAAACTCAAATAATCTCTTATCACTTTTAACTTCTTTCCAAAACACTTTTATCAGCAATAAACCACTCTTCTAAGTGTTTAAGACACTTTACATTACACCTATGAACATTCTAGGAAAGAATCAATTCAGATTAACTTTTTTACTTTAGGGACAATTTCTCCAAATTAGGACAAATGTGGGAATCTAATCAAAGTAACTCACAATTTCAAAAAAATTATTTGGAAATGTTTCTTGAGGAATATGAATAAGGATTAAACT
This sequence comes from Cupressus sempervirens, assembly GCA_028749045.1. NCBI lineage: Eukaryota > Viridiplantae > Streptophyta > Pinopsida > Cupressales > Cupressaceae > Cupressus > Cupressus sempervirens. The sequence goes on along the minus strand of CM053793.1, from coordinate 439,409,063 downwards.
ATTAGTTAGGTTCCTAAACACCCACAAGACACCTTGGCTAGTGGATGACCTAGAAGCACAAGTATTATTTACCTATTATTTTGTATTTTTGTGTAGGTTACCTTTCAGGATGTTGGATTTTGATCCCATTACCCACCATATGGATTTTTTTTGTAAAGACTTGATGATGTCGATAGGACACATTTTGATAGATTGGGTTTATAATATCTTTTCTAGATTCCACCAGTATTGGTGAATCACAATCTATTGACTACAATGATGGAGTGTTTTCATTTGGAGATGAAAACCTTCCATCTTCCATAGGGGAGATGACTATCACATAGGAGAACATCTACCAGATACTATAGATACTCTCCATGGGCTAAGAGTAGTGTATGACATAGCATTGTGGATGGACACAAAGGCACTAAGAGCCATGTTCTAAGAGAAGTTGATCATGGGTTGAGCCATCACTTTGGATGAGCTTGTGCACAACTATAGGCATAAACTATTTCTCAATGACTAACAAAGGCCAGCATGAATTGGAGTGTGGGTTGGGATGGATGCTCTTGATGATGTTAAGACCCCAGAGAGATATGGGTGGGGTCAGTGTATGCTCACGCACATTTTCCACAAGATGCATGAGATCATATATCATGAGTAGAAGAGCATATCCATTAGGGTTTATGTTCTCTAGATATGGGCATGAGAGCACCTTCTCATCACTAGACCCCTTTTTTGCAGATGAAAGGTAGCCCATGGAGCCATACATTTGTAGATATAAAGGCCAACTTACCTAGACAACTCTAGGAAGACTAACCAATGGAGGGGTCATCTTGATGACTTGGTGGCTGTAGTATGGTGACCCTAGAGAGAGACTAAGGATTAGGATGATGTACCCTAAGAGCTGGGGCACATGTTCACTTCATGATCACTAATAGGTCAATCTATGCAGATAGTAGAGAGATTCCCACTAACTTGCATATAGAACTAGTATCGGTGGCCTTAGG